>JAHZTW010000176.1:10928-42719 GCA_020283515.1 Alliaria petiolata | reverse complement strand
AGGGATGAGGCTATGGACTTTGGGTGATCTTAGAGCTAACTTATGATGTTCAAACAATGACATAAATGCTAATCCTTAGGTTTAGAACTTTAATAAGACTAATCCACTCTCATGGCACTAATCCCTTTGCTAATTATCTAATCAAGAACAAACTTTCATTTGTGAAAAGATAACAACCAAGCATTAAGATTCAGTTCTAATCTACCAATAAACACCCTAGACAATCACTCTCATGAGCTAGGAATGCAAATCTCTTGATTTAGTTGGTTAGAGAATTTTATCAAACACCTTTTGGGTGAGAAATTCCCTAAGATCTAAATCACTTTTCTCAAAGCTAATCTAGCATTAAGATCACTAAACAAGAAAGGATCTAAACATTATAATCTCTAAACATCAAAGATTAACTCTCTAATCACCCTAATCTACCTCATCCAAAGATTCTAAAAAAGATTACTCACTAATCATAGTTAAACCAACAATTTTCATGAAAGAGATGTTGGTAAACATGATTAGAGAAGAAGAAAATAAAAGATTAAGAAAGGCAAATTTCAAATTGCATATCTTACAAAATCTCTTAAAACCAAAAGAGAAAGAGTTTTTAAGCAAAAACAAAAGATTATGAATGTAAAAGAACTTATAGAAAATGTGTAAAAGAAGCTTGGCCTCAACAATGGCCAAGAATACAAATATATAGAAGAAAATCACGTTTTCTTGTGGAGAAATTAGGTAAAACCGAGTTTAAACCACATTTCCTTTGATTTTGAACTTAACCAGCTGGTTTATGAACAGGGATCGATCGATCCCCCTACAGATCGATCGATCTGAAATTTTACGGAGTTGAAGTTCATCATGGGATCGATCGATCTTAATCAGAACGATCGATCTGCTACTAAAATCGCCGTATCTCTTGAACCGCTGCACCAAATGGCATACAACCACAACCAAACGAAGGCTAACTCAATTTTCTATGACTTTCATGAAGACCGTCGAGGCTAAATTTGAATTCAAACCCTTCGTAGAGGCTGATCTTTCAGTTGATCAAAATGATTGATCAAAACGTTCAGACGGATATGTGTTTGATAAAATCGCTGTATCTCTTTCACCACAGATCATAAGGACTTGAAACAACCACCGTAGGAAAGGTAACTCAATTGTCTATGATTTTTGTGAAGATGTCTGAGCCTGAATCAGAATGGAAAGTCTTTGTATGCTCTGATACACTAAATGGATGTTAAAATGGTGTAAATATGCTAACTACCACAAACGAAGGTAAGTCTTCTAACTGGTCTTTTATGTTGTTTCTAATCTTTCTTTTAGCCAACTTCGTGCTTGATAACACTAATGACAGTGTTGTTTAAGTCTGGGAGAGGTGATTTACTGACTTTGTGTTTTCTTTTGAGAGTCATTTGAGTCAGTCAAAAACTTTATTTTATTGACTCAAATTCAGTGAAATTTTCAATTTTCAGAAGAACTAACCACAGAAGATTGACACTTGAAGGACCATTACCATAGTAGTTGATTGCAGGTCTTACTAGGTAGAAAGCTGCAAGTGGATCGGTCTAACAAAGAGAGTTCAGATTCCTGCTTAGAGCTTTGTATTCATTGGACTTGATTCCTCCTTCAGCACTGGCAAGATAAGAACGCTACAGTCTCTCCTTGATCTTCCCTTTAGAAAAGAAAAGAAATAAAGAAGTCTGATCAAGGAATATTGCAAAGATCCTCATGAGCCTGTCTCCTCACAAGGAAAAATATTAGTGAGAGCTCATGAACCTGTCTCCTCACAAGGAACACAAGTAAGAGTAGCACTATTCCAAGACTTCAAAAGAATGAAAAAGTCAATGAAAAGATCTGTAGAACACCATGAAAATGGGCAGCAGTTGACTAAGGGAAGAGAAAATAGGGGAGCTGTAGAAGGAATGTCTTGTTCAGGCACTAAGGAAGGGAAATAATCTGTAAGTCCTTTGGTCAATACTGTTGTTTAAAGTTCAAAATTTTGAAGAGCAAAAGGGATTTAAACTTGATTTGGGAGATTGCTAAGCTTATGGTAAGTATACTGAAATACTTCCTAAAGTTGGCTCTATGGTGTGTGGATTCAAGAGTGTTGGTTCGATGTGGCGTTCTGAAGGTTAGCTGGATATTTCGGTTTTCAAACCTCGACTGTATACTTAGTTTATGTTTCGCTTGAGGGCAAGTAAAGGCT
This sequence comes from Alliaria petiolata, assembly GCA_020283515.1. Taxonomy (NCBI): domain Eukaryota; kingdom Viridiplantae; phylum Streptophyta; class Magnoliopsida; order Brassicales; family Brassicaceae; genus Alliaria; species Alliaria petiolata. Next base: position 40,519 of record JAHZTW010000176.1, on the reverse strand, counting down.
AAGTCTGGGGGAGTTGATATATCATGGTTTTTACCCATTTTTGGACCATGATATAAGTGTTTTTATAGAGTCATTTGGTATTTTTAGAATCCTATTAGAGTCTTTGCAGTTTCAGGTACAATTGGAGGTAAATTGGAGATTTGGATGCATTTTGGAGCTTAATGGAATGAAGTCACGAAGTGTTAAGTCGGATTGAAGTTGCACGATGGGTGTTGATCGACACAGACTGTTGGTGTCGATCGACACCAGGTTTTCCTATTCCAAAGACGTGAAGTTTCCAGAATTTTGAAGAAAAAGAAATTCTCAAGACTTTTCCTAATCATCCAAGGAATTGAAGATTCGAACCTGAGCCTATAAATATAGTTTTTCAGCCATTGTTTAGGCATAATCTCATACTTTAAGAATCATAGAAGTTAGGGTTTTTGGAGAGAAAAATCAGACTACTTTAGAACAGATTTGGAACTCCTTTATTTCTTCTATTGATTTCTTTTATGCTTTCTATTCAAATAATGATTTCTATTTCATTGATCATGTCTGAGTAGTTTGCTTGTTAGGTTTAGGGTTTTTCAAATGTGATTGATGAATTGTTAGGTCGAATTGAATCGTTAGAATAAAATCATTAGAGTTCTTCATCTGGATTTGTGTTTAATGCTTATTCTAGCTTCGCGACCTAAAATCTGATCTTAGGTTAATTAATAGATGCGAGAGTATTATTTATTGCCTGAACTAATGTTAGATGAACAAAATACCTATTCGCAAAGAGATTTGGTTTACGATTTTGTGAACAATCGAACATAAACTTTAATGCTTGTTTGAATTGTTTGAATTTGCAAAGAGATTTGGAATTCTAGGGTTTAGACATAGATAATCTTCGCAGCGAGAGTTGGTTGATTTTACATTAGTGTTTCGAGTTCAAGAACAGTGCTTAATAAATTCCTAACATTCTGTCTAGATCTGCAATTAAGATTCACCTGAGAATTTCCCTGAACCTAGCGTTTTGTCTCCTGAACTTACACCGTTTTTAATTTTTCGCTGTCTTTTACTTTTAATTAATTCTTCTTAGCTTAATTCGAACTTAGAAATTTGCTGAGTGATTATCCCTTCCCTGTGGATTCGATCCTTAAATACTACAGTGATCTCTTAATTTGAGAGAGTAGCTCTAGGGTAAATTTGAGAGTATATCAATGTGCCACACAGAGCAATGTGTGGGATGGCATAGATCTTGTGGGAGAGCCAGAAGAAATTGAAGAAGAAGAAATTGAGTCGTTTGTGAGGATAAGCGATGGAATCATACGCCATTTCACCCATAACCATCATCATTTGAGATTTGATGAAAACACAGGGAAAGAGTACGACGACAATAAGCAGTGTCAAACATGTATCACGCGAATCTATTTTGGTAACTTCTACTCCTGTGAGCAATGTGAGTTTGTTCTACATGTAACATGTGCAAATATTTCTCGCAAGATATATCATCCGATTCATCAACATCTGCTCACTCTAGCTCCAGTGGGAGGAAATAACAATGTTATGGATCGTTCAGCGTGTTATAGGTTTTTGACAGCTGGTTTCTTCTATAAGTGCGGTAAAGAAGAATGTGGTTTCCAATTACATGTGCAGTGTGCAACGATATATGAGCCATTAGTTCATGAAAGTCATGTGCATCCTTTATTCCTAACATCCAAACCAGAAGAGAGCAAGAGAAGATGTTGTGTTTGCAAAGAAATGAATATTTCAAATGAAACATTCAATTGCATTGAGTGCGATAACTTTGCTTTGTGTTTTTCATGTGCTTCTTTACCTCAAAAGGTGAGGTATAAACATGATAAGCATATCCTCAGTCTCTCTAATGTGGAGAAGACAAGTACTATGACGTATTGGTGTGAGGCTTGCGAAGAAAAAATAGATCCAATATGGAGGTTTTATATGTGTGATGAGTACTGTTGTGTCACCATACACATCAAATGTTTGATTGGGAGGGATTTATACATGAAGCCTGGTTCCTCTTTTTTCTGCTATCGTAGACAGGTAAGTGCTCTGCCCAACAATCATCACATGTCTCGACCTATTTGCTGCTGTTGTCAGGATCGTTGTCCACACAAAATAGTTTTCCAATGTTCTGGATCACTATTTTGTTCAATAATATGTTTGCACTATTTCTTTGATAGAAGATATGCGTATATTCCATAGAGAGAGGGCCAATGCAATACTTTGATAGTCACTGCTCTTGTTGTAAGAAGTATTATCGAAATATTGATCTGTCCAATATTTTGAATATGTTATATATTGAGATATTTTCCCAGAAATTTTACTCAAATAAGTATTTTGCTTTGCATTAGTTGCTTTTGTGCAGGTGTAAGAAAGCTACAAATTATCTAAAGTCTGAAGCCACAGTTAGTTGAAACCAAATTTTGTTGTGTTCCTGGAATACTCCTAAATCTTAACCAATCTGGTTAGTAAAAATTATTTTAAAACAGAAGTAAAACAGTGATTCGTATGAAAAACTCTGAAGACTTTCATCTCTTTTCTTGCGAATTTTTCCAGTTTTTGCTCTTCCGCAGAAAGATGATTGTGCAATACATCTACATTTCTGCAATCAATGCCTTTGCCTCTTGCTCTTTAACTTTACCTTCCTTAAGTCCAAAACCTCCCTGCAAATAAGAAAACAATATACTACTTGATTAATAGCCCCTAAAACGGTGAAAAGGATAAATTGCATGACCTTAGATATGTGGTAACATGAGAGAGCATAACTCTTAGAGAGATCTAATTGAGTCATCAATTTAGCAATTTTAGCCTTTGTGGTAGCAAGCAATTCTTGGCAAGCAGTTTCAGTCTAATTAATTATCCGTTTCACTCTCAATTCAGGAAAGTGTTTCATCTAAAACGTTTTTCAGATTTTCAGCAAAAAAGAAAGAGCTCATTGGATAATAACAATACACTCAAATGATCACATACCTTTCATCATTTACACTCACGAGTACAGATGCTCGCTAGATTTTGCAGCTCTACTTTTTTTCAGAAGATTCCTGTATCTGCAATGTTACAGTATACCATTTTCTGGAGTTTCAGAATCCATGAATTCCCATAATATGATTGAAGAAAAAAAGGGAAATCTATCATTAAAAAAACTTTTTAAGTATCAAACTTTTTCCAATTTAAAGCTCTAACATTTTAGGTTCCTAATTCAAATCTTCAACTAATTTTCTCAAACAAAATCGAAATTGTGCACGACCGAGAGTTATTAACGATCAACACTAGTTCCGTATACCATTGTTATGTAGTTATTCTACTACCGTAGACAGGCAAGTGCTCTGCCCAACGATCATCCTAATGTAATAGCTTGATGGTCGTTGCTCATATTGTAAGAAATATTATTGAAATATTGACATGTTCGATAATGAATATAGTGGTTATTAAAAAAAAAAAAAGAATATAGTGGTTATTGGGATATTTTCAAATAAATCCTATACAAAGAAGTATTTTGATTTGCATTAGTGAACGAGTTTTATTTGATTCTGTGTGTGTAAGAAAACCACAAAGGATCTCGAGTCTCAAGCACTAATTTTCGATATGAAACCTTTTTGGTGTGTTCTTCAAATGCTCCAAGAAGTTCACCATTTTGTATACATAACTCAGTCCAATTTGTTAGAAATATTTTAAAACAAAAGTAGAACGGTAAGTGGCATTAAAAATCCTCAGATTTCATTATTTTCCTTGTGGCTTTATTCTGTTTTTGCTTTTCCGCCCTCTTTTATACAATTTTTTTTTAATAAAATTTTTGGAGGATATAACTGGGAAGTGGCATTGCTAAAATATGACTATGAAGAGTGTCATCGGATATGATTTACCAAGTACCAATCCAAACAATTTCAAGTCTTGATATACTTTCTAAATACAACACTACAGAAAACATTTTTTGTTGATTGTACTTGCCGTTGGAATAAAAATTTAGTAAATACATTAAGTTTTATTATTTTGTGTTTGTGTGAATAAGAGATGAGTTGAAGCACAAACAAATAAAATGTTTTCATTGGCTATAACTCTTTGTGTGAGTTAAAATATCACACATTGGAAACTTGAAATATTTTCAAGTCCCCTCTCGTCTTATATATACGATGGGTTAGCCTCTCTTTTTCCTTTTCAATCATCAGATCAGATAATCATATCATTAGATAAGATATTCAGATTATCAGTTTAAAAATTACTCAAAGTAAAACCTAAACACACGTTCCTTCAATCTACCACTACATTAGATAGTTTCTTTATTTCGAGAGTATTGTTGATGCAAGATCGTTAGACCCGCGATCGAGTGTTGCGATTCGAGATTAAACGGTTGTATATTGGGACTCATGAATCGTGATTATACCTGTCACAGAGTGATTCTTTGAGTTAAAAAAAGAGATTGCGATCTCGGCTCCATTCCGGTGTTTCGGTTTTACCGATTTATTATTTACAATTTTCCATAACTCGTTTTTATTCGGTTTTGATTATCTTTTATATTTGTGATTGAGTCGACTATTCTGTATTTTCTAAATTATTGGTCTTACAGTCTTAACTCAAAGAATCCATTCGTGTTCTATGAACATCTAACGGATTTTGATCACGAGTAAATAAATGTTTTTCATCGATCGATTTCAATGCAATTTATTCGGATTTTTTAATCGATTTTATTACTCTCGTCTTATTGGTTGCGATCAATAAATGATCACATACCTTTCATCATTTACACTCACGAGTACAGATGCTAGCTAGATTTTGCAGCTCTACTTTTTGTTTCAGAAGATTCCTCTATCTGCAATGTTACATTAGACCATTTTCTGGAGTTTCAAAATCCATGAATTCCTAAAAAAGGAAATTATCATAAAATCTTTTTTTGAAGTATCAAAAATTTTCCAATTTAAACCTCTAACATTTTAGGTTCCTAATTCCTCAAACCAATTATTAAGTCATCGAAAGTGTGCACGACCGAGAGTTATTATCGATCAACACTAGTTCCGTATATCATTGTTATATTCTACTACCGTATACAGGTAAGTGCTGCGCAACGATCATCCTAGAGAGTGGCTAATGTAATAGCTTGATGGTCATTGCTCTTGTTGTAAGAAATATTATTGAAATGTCTGTTCGATACTGAATATAGTGGTTATTAGGATACTTTCAAGTAAATCTTATACAAAGAAGTATTTTGATTTGCATTAGTGAACAAGTTTTATTTGATTTTGTGTGTGTAAGAAAACCACAAAGGATCTCGAGTCTTAAGCCATAATTTTCGATATGAAACCTTTTTGGTGTGTTCCTTCAATGCTCCAAAAAGTTCACCATTTTTGTATACATAACTCAGTCCAATTGGTTAGAAATATTTTAAAACAAAGGTAAAACAGTAAGTCGCTGTAAGAACTAAGATCCGATCTAATAGAAAGAATAGAAGTTTGTGGGAGAAAGACTAATTCTTTTATTGATTTAAGTCGGAGCTCGAGATAATACAGAGAATTATGTCGTCGTAATAAGAACGCCAACCTAATCTTACGAACAAAGAGTCGAGAATTAAAGCTAGTAATCCAGAAGTCAAGTTTTCCCTATGTCTCGAGGGTAAAATTGTGGATCCTTGAAAACTCTGAACACCTTCCTATTTATAATAGGCGTAAGTCGGCCTATCTAGCTCTCCTCTTTCTTCAGGGAAAAGGTAGTTGTCTTTTTCTTTCGCCGACCTCCTCATCCATAAAGGAATATTTTTTTTTTATTCAGAGATCTAGCCTTATTGTCGGAAATTTCCTTTTTGATAATGCCGACTTAGCCGGGTCTTATATTTTAATGGGCCGACTTCATTTTATAAAGGACTTTTTAGAAGGGTGCTAAACCCATCTCTAACGATAATGTTATGACTGTGATGATGATACTGGATGATGATGATGATGGGTTGATTGCTCAACCATTTCAACTCATCGACCCATTTTAATATGAATATTATACCTTTGGATATCACTTTCTTGTTTAAGGTCAACATCATGTAAATTGTATAACTAATCATAAAATTATAAACATAATCTCATATAGTCATCGATTCAAAAAGTTATAATTTAACATTGTGTTGTTCTATCTATGTATACCCTTGAATATAAGCTTGCCCGGGGTCAGCATCATGTAAATTGTATAACTATCATTCCAATCTCATGATTTATTATTTTCCATAATTTTTCTGCGAAAACATGATCTGCACAAGATTTGCCAAAAGTACGGTTACATGATTGTTTCGCAAAAAAACACGGTTTTATAGTTTTTCGCGAAAACGCAAATTTAATCAAAAACATACGATTTACAGCTTTTTATCAAAAACATGATTATGTTATATCTATGATACTCTCCTTCTTAATTAAGTTCTAACGTTAAATTTTGAAATGAGCTATTAAGAACCAAAATGAATTGTTAGTTATTTTTTTCCCAAAATGTTACTTCTTTGTGTAATATACGATTTGTAATCTGATTTATTAATTAATTTTATTTTTAATAAAACATACAGAAAATATATTGTTAATTACAAACACTATAGTTTGTAATATGATTTATTAATTATTATTATTTTTATAACAAAAGTATTATAAATTTATGTTATGGTTTCATGGACCAATTCATTTAACCATTTGACTTTTATAATTATTTGGATCATAGATCAAACCCATCCATTTGCTAAATGGGTTAGATTGACCCATTATCTATTCTAATGGATTGGATTAAATGATCTATTTTGACACCCTAAGCTTAACAAAAATAAAATAAAATAATTATAACTAGAAAGCATACTGAGGTGTAACTGTTGACCATTGTAGTATAAACTACACCGGTCAAAATTTATAAATTAGAATAACTTAAAGGGCATGAGTCATCTTTAATTAAAAGAAATGAAGGACTATATCGAGCAGTTCACCAAAAAAATGGAGTTCAAAGAATGTGTTAAACCTGATCTGAGTTAGTGAGTAACCAATATAGAATATAAATAGAGATAAATAACTTTAGTATTGACGATTTGAAATGTTTACAAGGAAAAAAAAAAGAGAAATGACTTGAAGTAAACTAGTAGAGAGAAATGTTTAGTGTAAATTGTAGAATATGGAAGTTTTTTCTTGATCAGTGCGCCTCTTCTTGTTTTATATCTCTGAAACCGTGTTTACCGTCTCTATTTACTGCGCATAATTTTGTAATAATTGTATTTACTTCAGTGGATTTAGCCGGTTCGCGTAGGAGTGGACATTTCAGTTTAATTTTGGGTTCGGTTTGGTTTATTTGGTTATAATAAAACTCTAGCTGAACTCAACCAAAGTTAACTCGGTTCGGTTTGTAGTCGTTCGGTTTGAATGTAGTTCATTTTAGTTTGGGTTAGTTTTAATTTGGTTTGGTTTTAAGTTTGGTTAACATAAATTAATTAATAAAAAAAAACAAAAAAAAACTCAACATCAATCATTAATTAACGGAACTCTCGATCATTGATATTAGTTTGGTTAAAATAAATTAGTTTATAAAACAAAAAGCAACACCCAAATTCTACTATTTATATTTTTTATAAGAGTAGAATTATAAATAACTGAATTTAAACTTTATTTTACATTAATTATATTGAAAAATTAAAAAGAAAAATGTCGGTTTATACTTTTAAATAAAAAATCACAATATTTTAATATTAATAAAATTATTAATTAAAATCTTATTATATAAAGTTGGATGCGTCAAAGTTGCTAATTCACATGATCGCGACACATGGCAAGTTAATCGATAAGATTTTGACACGTGTTTTGATTAAAATCTTATTATAAAAAAAAATATACTAATCCTAAAAGAAAAATAAAAATACTATTATTTTTAAAATAAAAATAAATAAAATAAAAGGAAAGATAGAAAAGACATATACCAATTAAGAAAAGGAAAATCAAAACAAAATTAAACAAGATATTTCAATTTTACTAAAAAGAAAAAATAAACGTCCAAGATAGTAATTAATATGATCGTGACACGTGGCAAGTTAATCAATAAGATTTTGACACATGTCAAGTTTATCGCTTTAGATTTTAAGTTTATCGCTTTAGATTTTGATATGTGTCTCGGTAAAATTTTATTTTTAAAGAAAAAAGAAATTTCCAAAAAAAAATGTCAAATTTATCGATTAAGATTATAAAAGTAAAATAAAATTAACTAGGATATATTTCAATTTAATAAAAAGAAAGTAAAAAAAAAAGATCTATTTCATTTTAAGAACAGGAAAATAAAAACAAAAGGTAAATTATATTAACTAAACTAAGATATATTTCAATTAAAAAAAGGAAATTCTAGATACTAATGATATGATATTAGACGATGATGAGTTCAATGTGGAAGAGGATAGCAAGAATCATGTAGAGAAGCTTTTGATGCGAGTCCTGAGAAGCATAACTTCTGTAGAGAGCAAAAATATCATATAAGAAAGAAACAAAAAAGTAAATTAAAAAAAAATTTGATTAACTAAGATTATATATATATATATATTTCAATTAAAAAAAAAAATTCTAGATGCTAATGATATGACATTAAACGATGATGAGTTCAATGAGTAGGAGGATATCAAGAATCATGTGGAGAAGCTTTTGATGCGAGTCTTTAGAAACATAACTTCTCTAGAGAGTAGAGAGATCATATAAAGGAGATGAATGTGAAGAGAAAGAGAGACCTTATTTGCTTGAAAAGGGGTTAATGGGGAAATTGTTAACATACTCAATGGACTTGATTTGCATACCCAAGTTCTTAAAGCAGCGGAACAGAAAAAGATAGTTGATAAAGTGTGAGAACTATATGAGAAGTAGAGTTAATGTTATTTAGGACCCGCAACAGATTATGTGTTTTGAATATTTTAATTGAAAATAAATGAAATTTAAATAAATAAATAACTCTTAGGTTCCGATTTTATGTTTTTCATATAATTTTTTCAGTAGTGATCAGATTTTGTTTTCTATTTTCTTAAAAAAAATATTTTAACGACCTTTAAATTTTATTATAATATATTTGTGTATACGCGGATCCTAATCTAGATTTTAATTATGATAAAAGTAGGATAATTAATTCTTCAAATTTATATATATATATATATATAAAGCATTAAAATTAAATATAATTCATATAATAGTATTAAAACATATATATTTGGAATATTAAAAGTATATTTTTTTTTTTTCTTTATCCGATATTTTTATGAATTTAAAATATTTTATTAAAAACCCGCATATATGCGGATCCTATTCTAGTATTAAATAAACATATGGGGTTTTCGACATTGAGGTTGACAAAAACTTTAACCAAACTGTTGCTCCGAGTTTCGGACTGAACGAGTTTTAATGTCTTGACTTCGATCTGAGCATTTCCACTTCGGTAAGAAGGCCAATAGATTTTACTACTTAATGGACCTAAAATTCTGGGCAGGATTTGTATGTCAACAATTGGTCCACAATTCTTTAAATCGGATTTCACTACATTTGAGGAATTATATTGGCGTTTTTAGGTAAATAGAATCTAGGAGAAAACGATTGACTTTTCTCTTTTTGTACGGTTTCAAACCGTTTATCTTCTTCTTTCTCTTCAAGTTGGATTCGTGAATTTTCCTAATGGCCGGTGCTGTTAATCGTTCTGTTTTTTCTCGGCTCTCTTGGCGGCAAACGAGATGTACCCAAAAATCCATTGATGATCTTCGTGTGGAGTGTAGTTTGCCGGAGTCGGTTGAAATTGTTATTCCTCCTTCGAGGCGGAATCCTTAGGAAGTTCTGGTGGGTTACTTTCGAGAGTGTGGTCAACATTTTGCTCTTCCGAAACTGTAGGTTTTTCTTTCCTAGCTTTGCCTTAATTTCATCCGTCAGATAATATGTTTCACAAAAACAGACTTGTGAGTTGTGATCCAGGAGAATCCTGCAACACATCCAATCCACTTTCTCCTCTGTTTCGTGCACTTAACAAAAAAAATGCCCCAATGGCTTTAATTCTTTACCGAGAGAATCAATCTTCTTCCGCAAACAAAGAACTTCTTTCCTCATCGGATCAGAAATTTTTTTTTCAAGTTCACCAAACACAGAGACATCATCCATAAAAAGAAGCTTCCTCTTTTTTTTTCCAATAATTTCCCCAGTTAACGTTAAAACATAACACATAGCTTAATAATACATTTAGAAACTAGATAACCCCCAATGATGATTGTTGATGAGTCCAAGTCGGAGACAGCTGGTAAATTTCTCACCTAAACCAAATTAAACCAAGGTCAACCAGTGTAAACCAAAATAATTGTACAATAACCACAAAGGATCTCAAATCTCAAGGAGTTTTGAACAGAAAGCAAGATACAGTACTTGATTTAGTTTAAAAAAAAAAACCCCCATAATTTGCTGTAGTTTTCGATCTTGTGTTCCTCGGATCTTATAAAAAAAGCTGTTCACCATAACTCAGTCCGATTTAAGTATTGTTCTGTACCAAAGTGTTGTTGACTCGACAATAGTAGTCACGAGCATTTAAGTTTAACGACTTTTATGATCATGAACAAACCAATTGCAACCACTCGTTTCTCCATTTAAGTTTTATTCAACCATTTCTTATCGCTTCCAATTATTACCATTCAGAAACTTAGAGAGCGAGACATTCATACTCAAATCTTTTTTTTTTTTTTTTTCATTCATACTCAATCTTTCGAGCTCTCTCTCTCTCTCTCCAACAACTCTTATGGATTCAGATTCGGAGTCTAAGCTCATTTCACTCATTTCTCAAGCAATAACTGACACATCATATTTCATCGGTCTCCCGTTATCATCGGTGTGGGAGTCGAAGATCACGTCACATTTTATTCAAATAGTCTCTCTCGTCAGATCTATGGATTTGGATTCGCAGCCGAAGCCGGAGTCGAAGCTCATGTCACTCGTTACTCAAACAGTCTCTCTCTTCAACTGTATGGATTTGGATTCCTTGCCAAAGCCACTGTCGGATCTCATATCACTCATTTCTCAAAAAGTCTCTATAGATTCCAATTTGAACCTCGTGTCACTCGTTGACGAAAGACTGAATCTCAAGCCAAATCCGGAGCTCATATCACTTATCCGTCAAATAGTCTATGTGGTCATCTCTATGAATTCAAAGTCGGAGAAACTTATTTCCTTGTGCCCTCTGGTAGAAGTAAGTTTCAAAGAACAAAAATATGAAGTGAGTGGAGAAGTCAAGTGGGGGAAATATTACATATGGTCCATGTGGAAATGTTTCCTTAAAATTCAGCTTAACAGGAGGAGAAGACGCTACCCAATTCCGCTGCCGAGGTTGCAATGGGAAGTACCATAAAGATTATGAAATGGCTCCACTCAAGATCAAACACCCTCTTCATAAAAAACATTCTCTTCAGCTTGTGTGGAACTCGGACTATGAAACCAGAGAATGCTATTGCTGTGATGAAGATGTCATAGAGGTATTTTATTATTGCTCCGCTTCCGATTATGCTATGAACATAGCTTGTGTGGAGAAACCACCAGTCTCATATATAGATCGTCCGAAATGGCATGAGCATCACCTTCCTCTGTTTCCACCACGGGCTTTCTTAACTTGCAACCTCTGCGCCTTCAAGCTCCCCTATCTACATGTGTCCCCCTTGTGACTTTGTGGTTCATCTAAGATGTATCAACTTACCACGTGTAATAAGGATATCTCGCCATCCTCATCGTATCTATTATGCCCAATCTTTTGAGGAAGGAGATTGGTCTTGTGGAGTTTGTCACATGAAGATAGACAATGATTACGGGGGATATTCTTGCATCAGGGACGGTTGTTCGTATGCGGCGCATTCAAGATGTGCCACACAGAGCAATGTGTGGGATGGCATAGATCTTGAGGGAGTGTCAGAAGAAATTGAAGAAGAAGAATTTGAGCCGTTTGTACGGATAAGTGATGGAGTCATACGACATTTCAGCCATGAACACCATCATTTGAGACTTGATGAGAACACAAGCAGAGATTACGACGAGAATAAGCAGTGTCAAGCATGCATCACGCCAATCTATTTCGGTAACTTCTACTCTTGTGTTCAATGTGAGTTTGTTCTACATGAAACTTGTGCGAATCTTTCTCGCAAATTATATCACCCGATACATCCACATCTGCTCACTCTAGCTCTAGTGAGAGATGTTATGGACTACTGGAATAAATGTTCAGCTTGTGGTGGTGGTGTCACAGCTGGCTTCGTCTATGAGTGCAGTAAAGAAGAATGTAATTTCCAGTTGCATGTGCAGTGTGCTACAATTTCCGAGCCATTAGTTCGTGAAATTCATAAGCATCCTTTATTTCTAACAACCAAACCAGGAGAGGACAGAGACTGTCATGTTTGAGGAAGAAAAGAATATAATCCTACCACAAAAGAAACATTCAATTGCATTGAGTGCGATGGTTTTGCTTTGTGTTTCTCATGTGCTACTTTACCTCAAAAGGTAAGGTATAAACATGATAAGCATATCCTTACTCTTTCTTATGGGGAGAAGACAAGTACCATAACGTATTGGTGTGAGGCTTGCGAAGGACAAATAAATCAGCAAAAAGGGTTTTATATGTGTGATGAGTACTGTTGTGTCACCTTACACATCGAATGTTTGATTGGGAGGAAGTTATACATGAAGCCTGGTTCATCGATTTCCTACCTCGGTAGACAGGTTGGTGTTCTGCCCAACAATCATCACATGTCTCGACCTATTTGCTCCGGATGTGAGAAGCATTGTATAGACAAGATAGTTTTCCAGTATAGACAAAATAGATCAATACTATGTTCTGTATATTGTTTGCTGGATTACTCTCGTTCAATAGGTCGTACCTATTAATTAAAAAATGTTATTGAGATATTTTTCAAATAAAATTTTCTCAAAGAAGTATTTTGTTTTGTATCAATCTACGAATTGTTTTACTGATTTTTACGCGTTTAAGAAAATCACGACGCATCTCAAGTCTCAAGCCATAATTTTTGATATATACTCCGTTTATTATTGATGGGCCTGCGATTATGCTATCGACGCAGCTTGTGCTAAGAAAGCACCAGACTTACATATCCCCTTGCCAAGTAACATGAGCATCCACTTTGCCATCTTACCAAAATGAGCTTTATTAACTTGCAAAGTCTGCGCCTTGGCCAATTCAAGCTCCCCTATCTATATGTGTCTCCCCTTGTGACTCTCTAGTTCATCTAAGATGTAACAACTTACCAGGTCTCATAAGAATATTTCGCCATCTCCATCGTAACCGCTATACCCCATCTTTTAACGAAGTAAATTGGTCTTGATGTGTTTGTACAAAAAGATAGACAATGATTATGGTCGATCGGGAGTTATTCTTGCATCAAGGATGGTTGTTCGTATGTGGTACATTCAAGATGTGTTTAACAGAGAAATGTGTGGGATGGCATTGATCTTGTGGAGAGTCAGAAGATATCGAATAAGTTAAATCGTTTGTGAGTATAAGCAGTGGAATCATATATACGACATATATGTCATCAACCATCTAGACAGAGATTATGACGAGAATAAGCAGCGTCACACCAAACTATTCCGGTAACTTCAACTCTTGTGTGCAATGTGATTTTGGTCTACATCAAACATGTGTGAATCTTTCTCGCAAACTACATCACCCGACACGTTCACATCCGTCACTCTGTCTGGTGGGAGGAACTGACAATGTTATATTCCACAAGATTATATGTTTAACTTCTAATAGGTTGGTACAACTGGTTTCTTCTATGAGTGTCGTAAAGAAGAATGTAAGCTTCAACTACATGTACATTATGTGATGAGGATATCAAAAGCGGTGTAACCCAATGAGCAAGCCCCAATCACCCAAGACAACCCGAAAAAGACTAAGTCAGAGCCAGAAAAACAAACCAAGGTCAATCAATGAAGAATCTTGAGCCAAGCACCCATGGAGAAGTGTGAAACACCCAGACCTGGAAATTTTATAAAACCGTTCTTGTAATATGTACAAATCCATTATAGTGGATTGCGGGTGACGATCTTGCTGAAACGTAAACATTCTGCATCGGTAATATACAAGCCAAAGTATTAGATTACCTAAACTGCTGCCACTTCTTTTGATCCCCTCTACTTTGTGATATTAGTCGGTGTTTCAGAAGTCAAAATCGACGTAAAATCAGTCCTTATTGGGTATATATGGAGTAAAGATTTCAATGCAGAAGATTTCCGGTATATGTCCAATTAGTAAAGAAAGGAAAAGAAAACAAAAATATGATTTTACAGTGTAAAGATGGCTGGCATTGGGATATACATCATCTCTCTACAAGAAAGTAATAAGAGTTTCAGATGAAGTAAAAATGTTAATACCACTTGTCATCGAATTTAAAGTCTGATTTCACCATCTTCTCCAACCTCTCCATCCTCTAGCTCCTCATTACCACCACCTCGACGACTACTCTCCCGGTGCTCTTTCTTCTGTCTTTTATGCCGACTTTCACTGTCTGATTCAGGCGAGTTTGCGTGCTGCCAAAGAAAACCATCCCTCTTTCTATTTTAAATCTTTTTATCAAAATTTGAAGGCTTAGCCGAGTCGGAATTGAAGTCGAGAGTGAGTATGACGCAGTCGGAAAATCCTAGGATTAGCAAGCACTAAACCTAGATTGAATTCAAGTTCTCAAGCGATGAACTTGAAGAGAAAACTCTGCAAATCCACCAGATTAGAGAAAAGTTATCTGCTTTGATTAATTAGAATAATAAGTTGTGTCTTACAAATAACCTAGGATCTCTTTATTTATAGAGAAGAAACCCAAACATAAAAAAGAAATGTCAAAAATAAAGGAAAAACCAAAAAGAAAAGAAAAGTAAATAACATAATTAAAAAAAGGAAATACTATTAAACAATGCCTCCTGCATCAGTCTCCTCCAGTTCTGAAGAACTCGACCTCGAGTTTTCTTCTGGATAAAGAACCCCATCTGCATGGTACTCATGAATGTCAGCCACGTTGAAGGTATTAGAAATGTTCATGTGCTCTGGGAGAGCCACAACGTAAGCATTATCATTGATCTTTCATGACACTTTGAATGGACCATATTTGCGAGGTTGCAACTTGCTATATATGCCAACTGGAAACCTTTCTTTACGAAGAAACACCATCACCTCGTCACCTTCTTTGAAAACTTTGACTCTCCTTTGCTTATCGGCAGCAATCTTGTTCTTTTGACCAGTAGCCTCTATCTTAGCCTTGATAACTTCCTTAGTAGCTACAATTTCTTCTGCCAAAGCCTCAGCCGATGGACTAACTCCAAGAGCTTTAGGCAACTTAACCAAATCAACCACATGTTTAGGAATAGAAGTATACACCAGAGAAAAAGGTGATTTCCCTGTAGCTGAGTGCACTGCGTTGTTGTAAGCAAATTCCACCTGAGGTAAAGCTAAGTCCCACTGCTTCGGCTTATCACCACAAACACTTCGAATCATATTCCCCAAAGTTCTGTTAGTTACTTCAGTTTGCCCATCAGTCTGCGGATGAGCTGTGGAACTCCTGTTCAAGGTTGTTCCAAACATCCTCCAAAGAGTAATCCAAAAGTGACTAAGAAACTTTGTATCTCTATATGAAGTTATTGATTTAGGAACCCCATGGAGACGCACAACTTCTCTGAAGAACAATTTGGCTATGTTAGACGCATCTGCAGTCTTTTTGCACGCAATAAAATGCGTCATTTTGGAGAATCTGTCAACTACTACAAACACAGATTCCACTCCTCATTGTGTACGAGGCAATCCCAACAAAAAATCCATAGACAAATCTTGCCAAATATCTTCAGGAATAGGTAAAGGCATATAAAGACCAGTATTTTGAGATTGACCTTTAGAAGTCTGACAGATATAACACCTTTTGACAATAGCACCAACGTCTCTCCTTAAATGCGGCCAAAAATACCTTTTCTCCAAGCTAGCAATGGTTTTGTCTCTTCCCAAATGACCACTAAGACCACCACCATGCAAATCTCGAATCAACTTCTCCCTTAACGTTGACAAAGGGATGCACAATCGATCTCCTTTGAACAGGTAGCCATCTCGCATATGAAAATATGCAGAAGGATGCTTCTCGTTGCACTTGACCCATAACTCATTGAATTCAGCATCACTTTCATACAGCTCCTTCATGAACTCAAAGCCCACAACCTCTTGTGCTAAAGTAATTAGCAATGATTCCCTTCTACTCAAAGCATCTGCTACTTTAGTAAGCACGCCTGATTTATGCTGAATTATGAAAGGGAATTTCTGCAGAAAACTTACCCAACGAGCAGGCATTTTGTTTATCACTTTCTGGCTATGAAGAAAATTCAAAGCTTGGTGGTCAGTGAACAAAACAAACTCCCTTTGAATAAGATAATGCTCCCACTGTCTTAGAGCTCTAAATACTGCATAAAACTCTTGATCATAGGTGCTCCACTTCTGCCGAGCTTCACTCAACTTCTCGCTGAAAAATGCCACTGGTCATTTTTCTTGGGACAGAACAGCTCCTACTCCTACTCCACTAGCATCACATTCAACTTGGAACACTTATCAAAATCAGGTAATGCTAGAACTGGTGCGGTACAAAGCTTTTCCTTAATTAAGGCAAAACTTCTCTCTTGCTCGATACCCCAATGAAACATTCCTTTCTTCAAGCATTCAGTAATAGGAGAAGTAATAGTACTGAAATCTCTTATAAATCTCCTATAGAAAGTAGCCAAACCATGAAAGCTGCGTACCTCAGTGACTGATTGATAGTTATAATATTTACACAATTTTAACATCCATTTAGTATAGAATTTGCATTGTTTCATGCATATAACTTGTCCATATAGTTTAGTTTGCATCTATTTTAGAGTTAGTAAGTCTTGCATATCCTTGCATTTGGAGTGTTATTTCAGGTGATTTGGATCATATGGAGGCTTGCTGAAGCTTGGAGGATGATCTAGGACCAAGTACAGAAGAATAAGAAGCAAGCAGACGTGAGCTGGCACCATATCGACTTGCTGTACCGAGATGTTGCAGCCGAAATAAGTCTATGCCGCCTAAAGTTACTCAAATATCAGAGCATACAAAGACTTTCCATTCTTATTCAGGCTCAGACATCTTCATAAAAGTCATAGACAATTGAGTTATCGTTATTTCGGTGGTTGTTTCAAGTCATTCTGATCAGTGTTTAAAGAGATACAGCGATTTTAGCAAAAATATATCCGTCTTGACGTTTTGATCCATCATTTTGATCGACTGAAAGATCAGCCACGCAGAAGGGTTTACATTCAGATTTGGCCTCGGAGGTCTTCATGAAAGTCATAGATAATTGAGTTAGATTTCGTTTGGTGGTGGTTTCAGGTCAAACAAGTCATTGGTTCAAGAGATACGTCCATTTTAAGACAGATCGTTCAGATCGATCGATCCCATGATGAGCAAAATGCCGTAAGATGTCAGATCGATCGATCCATAGGGTATGGATCGATCCCTGTTCATAAACCAGCTGGTTCAGTGCAAAATCAAAGAAAATTCGGTTTAAACCCGGTTTGACCTAACTTCTCCACCAAAGATCGAAAAATTGGCATTTATATCTCTGTTTTTGGCCATTGTTGAGGCTAAGCTTCTTTTACACATTTTCTCTAAGCTCTTATTACAATATCTTACCTTAATCATCCCTTGTTCTTGTTCTAAATCCTTTGTTCTTGTTTTAAATCCTTTGTTCTTGTTTTAAAGCTCTTTCTCCTTTTGATTCTAAATCAACTTTGTAAGATCTTTTCAAGAAGTTTTTGCAATCCAAGAGTTTGTCTTATCTATCATCTTCTTCTTCATATTTATGTTTATCAATATCTATTTCAATATATTTATGAGTGTTACCATGTTTAGTGAGTAGTTTCCTTAGGATCTAGGGATGAGTTAGATTTATGGTGTTTTAGGAAATAATCTTGATGTCTATGGTTTGATCTTTTCATTTCCCTCCTGCTTAGGTGATCTTAATGCTAGATTACCCTTGATCAAGCTAATTCTAGACCTTAGAGAATTTCTCTTCCACAAAAAGTTTGTTGAAATTCTCCAATCAACTAAGTAAGGGATTTTCATTCCTAGCTCATGAAAGTGACTGTCTAGGGTGTTTATTGGCATGTTAGAACTGATTCTTAATGCTTGTTAGCTTCCTTTTGACAAATGAAAGTTTGATCTTGATAAGGATTGTTAATAATGTGATTAGTACCATGAAAGTGGATTAATCTTGCTTTAGAGTTCTAAGCTTAGGGAATTTCATTCATTGTGATTGATTGACATCATAGATTAGTTCTTGAAACACCTAAGGTCAATAACCCCATCCTTGGATTCATTTTAGTCAATTAATAATCTTGATCAGTCCCTTGTTTGCTCATTTTACTTTTCAATTGAGTTCTCAAGTTGTTAGCTTTACTTAATTGGTTTGATTGTCTTACTTACTTATCTAGGTTACTAGATAAACATCAAAACATCTAGACTTACTTAGATTAAGGAGTTTTATGCATTCATATTGTCACAAACTTCCCCATTTGGATTGATCCTCAAGTACCTACAATGACATGAGTGGGTTTGAGTAATTGATACATAAAAATCTGCTTATCAATTTGGCGTCGTTGCCAATTGGGGTTTTGTTTTGTGCATTAGGATTTTAATTCTACTTGAGACTAAGCATTATTTTACATTTCATTACTAATCTCTTTTGCTTGCTCTGTTTTTTCTCTATATATGTGCATGAACTTGAGGTCTAGAGGACAAGAAGATCTTGTTGAACCAATAGACAACATTCATAGACTTACTAGAAGAGCATTTGCAAGAAGAGAGCAAGAACGAGTAGCCCATATAGCACGCCTGGGCATGGACAATCCGCAGGAAGCAGGTGGTCAACCACCACCTCATTATCTTGACCAGCAACAGAGAGCTCAAGGAGCAAGAGTGCCACAGCACCCACCTAGACAGCCACGTCATATTGGAGCTAGAGATGCGCCTAACACTCATGGCAATCGCCAAGGCATCATCCCTCCTCCAGTTGAGAACAACAATTTCGAAATCAAGAGTGGGTTGATCTCAATGGTGCAGAACAACAAGTTCCATGGACTACCAATGGAAGATCCTTTGGACCACTTGGATGAGTTTGATAGAATCTGCAGCATGACAAAGATCAATGGAATTTCAGAGGATGGTTTCGAGCTGAGATTGTTCCCATTTTCTCTAGGGGACAAGCACACCTATGGGAGAAGACACTTCCACAAGTTTCCATCACTTCTTGGGATCAATGCAAGAAGTCTTTCTTGGCCAAATTTTTCTCCAACTCAAGAACTGCTAAGCTGAGAAATGACATCTCTAGCTTCACTCAAAAGAGCAATGAAAGTTTCTGCGAAGCATGGGAAAGGTTCAAGAGCTATACCATGCAATGTCCACACCATGGATTTTCTGAAGAGTCTCTACTAAGCACTCTCTACAGAGGTGTGCTTCCTAATTTTTGCATGCTTCTAGACACTGCAAGCAATGGAAATTTCCTGGGGAAGGAGGTAGAAGATGGTCTTCAGCTGGTGGAGAACCTAGCCCAAAGTGATGGGAATTATAGTGAAGACTATGATAGATCATCAAGAGGTGGAGGAGATACTGAAGATAAAAGAAGAAGGGAAATGAAAGCCCTCAATGACAAGATGGATAAGTTGCTGCATGCTTCTCAAAAATCAGTACATTATGTGGGTGATTATGAAGACAGCCATGGACCTCATCAAGAACCAAATGAGGATTTCAGAGAAGAGGTCAACTATGTTAGTTGCCAAGGATTTCAAAGGGGCTACAACAACTATAGGAACATCAACAACAATAATCTGTCCTACATAAGCAACAATGTGGAGAACCCACAAGATCAGGTTTACCCACACCAAGTTCATAACCAAGTTCCTCCACAAAAGCCATTTGTGTCATACCACCAACAGCAAGGGTTTGTTCCCAAGAACAACTATCAAGGGAACCAAGGAAATTTTCCAAAATACCAAGGAGGTCAGGGCAACATTCAGCCAAGACTACAACATCCCCCTGGTTTTGTGCAGCAAGGACAACAACAAACTTTACCCCCTCAAGATATGGACATGAATGAATATGCTCCAGAAAATTCTACAAGTCCAAGCACAAGGAGCAATGAATTTAAGCAAGAAGATGGCATAAATACACAATAAGGTGGACTTAACATACAATGAGCTGAAAGACAGAAATCATCAATTCCAAGTTTCAGCAAATGGAAAACAAGGGCAATGCATCAACATCAAGGCAGCAAGGTACTCTCCCTGGAAATTCAGAGACTAATCCTAGAGAGTACATCAATGCAATAACATTGAGAAGTGGGAGAGCACTACAACCACCAGCCACACCTTCCAAACTGAATGAGGACACTGAGAGACAAGATGGAGAGGTGAACTTTCAAAATGATGAAAGTGTGATTGCTGAAGATTTTGTGGTTCAAAAAGAAGGCAAGGAAAAAGTTGGGGAGAAACCAAGAGAGGAAACTGTTGTGTACAAGAAGACTCCCTTTGTTCCACCACCATACAAACCAAAACTCCCATTTCCTGGGCGCTTTAAGAAGCAATCGGTGGAGAAGTATAGAGCTCTCTTTGACAAGCAAATGAGTGAGATTCAACTAACCATGCCTTTGATGGATGCATTCATGCTGGTTCCTCAAATATGCCAAGTTTCTCAAAGATGCGGTAATGGAGAGGATTAAAGAGCTACAAGGTATGGTGGTTCTTACTCATGAATGTAGTGCCATTATTCAAAAGACCATCATCCCAAAGAAGCTTGGTGATCCTGGTAGTTTTACTCTGCCATGTGCTTTGGGACCTTTGTCATTCAACCATTGCTTGTGTGACCTTGGAGCTAGTGTAAGTCTGATGCCACTTTCAGTAGCTAAAAGATTGGGCTTTAATCGCTACAAGGAGTGTGGAATATCCCTTGTGTTAGCTGATAGATCAATTAAACTTCCTGTGGGTTTGCTTGAAGACCTGCCAGTCATGATTGAGAATGTTGAATTGCCCACAGAATTTGTGGTATTGAGGATGGATGAAGAACCAAAAGATCCACTCATCTTTGGGAGACCTTTTTAGCAACAAATGGGGCTATTATTGATGTCAAGAAGGGGAAAATCGATTTGCACTTGGGAAAGGACTTTGTTCTCAAGTATGACATCAATGACACATTGAAGAAGCCTACCATTGAAGGTCAAGCTTTCTGGATTGAAACCATGAACCAATTAGCTGATGAATATCTTGAAGAGTTAGCCATGGAAGATCATCTCCAAGTGGCTTTAACCAAAGAGCATGGTGAGAATGGGTTTCTACATAAAGAAAGCATGGGATACTTGAAACTGCTGGATTCACACAAACCATTACAAGGAGAAAGCACTTTCATGGAGCTGCAGCATAACAACAATGGAGGTTCTATGTTTGAAGATGTTGGTTCCTTAGACACTACACAAGATGACAAGAAGAAGGCTAGCAATGGTAAGTCTAGCATTGAATATGATTGGTGTGAACTCAAAGCACCAAGGGTGGATCTCAAACCTTTTCCACAAGGGCTAAGGTATGCTTTCCTAGGTCCAAATTCGTCCTACCCTGTCATAGTGAATGAAAATCTGAATGAGGAAGAGTTAACCTCACTTTTGAATGAACTAAAAAAGTTTAAGAGAGTAATTGGTTATTCTTTGGATGACATCAAAGGAATCTCTCCTTCTCTTTGCACACATAGAATTCATCTAGAAAATGAATCTTTAACTTCAATTGAACATCAAAGAAGATTAAACCCAAACTTGAAAGAAGTAGTAAAAAAAGAGATCCTTAAACTTCTAGATGCAGGTGTTATCTATCACATTTCAGATAGTACTTGGGTTTCACCTGTTCATGTTGTGCCAAAAAAGGGAGGATTAACTGTGGTAAAAAATGAAAAAGATGAATTAATACCAACTAGAACCATAACAGGCCATAGGATGTGTATTGATTATCGAAAACTAAATTCAGCCTCAAGGAAATATCATTTTCCTCTCCCATTCATTGACCAAATGCTGGAAAGACTTGCAAACCATCCATTTTATTGCTTCCTAGATGGGTATAATGGGTTCTTTCAAATACCCATTCACCTCAATGATCAAGAAAAAACAACTTTCACATGCCCCTATGGTACCTTTGCATATCGAAGGATGTCATTTGGGTTATGTAATGCACCAACAACCTTTCAAAGGTGCATGATGTCAATATTTTTTGATCTTATAGAAGATATGGTAGAGGTCTTCATGGATGATTTTTCTGTGTATGGCCTCTCTTTTACTGGGTGTTTGTCAAATCTTTGCAAGGTGCTTAAAAGGTGTGAGGATGCAAACCTGGTGCTGAACTGGGAGATATGTCATTTCATGGTAAGAGAAGGCATTGTGCTTGGGCACAAAATTAATTGAAAATGGGATTGAAGTGGACAAGGCAAAGATTGAGGTGATGGTGAGTCTAGAGCCTCCACGAAATGTGAGAGGGATAATGAGTTTCTTGTGCCATGTTGGGTTCTATAGAAGGTTCATTAAAGACTTCTCCAAGATTGCAAGTCCACTCACTAAACTGCTGTGCAAAGAAGCTGAATTTCTGTTTGATGAAGAGTGTCATAGTGCATTCTTGAAGATCAAAGAAGCTCTTGTGAGTGCCCCTATAGTGCAAGCACCAGATTGGGATCTCCCTTTTGAGATCATGTGTGATGCAAGTGATTATGCAGTGGGTGCAGTTTTGGGGCAGAAAAAGGACAAGAAACTTCATGTCATCTACTATGCAAGTAGGACCTTGGATGACACTCAAGTGAGGTATGCAACAACTGAGAAGGAGCTTCTAGGTGTTGTCTTTGCCTTTGAGAAGTTTAGAAGCTACCTAGTAGGATCTAAGGTAGTGGTGTACACTGATCATGCATCATTAAGGTACATTTATGGTAAGAAGGACACCAAACCAAGACTTCTTAGATGGATACTTCTTCTCAAAGAATTTGACATGGAGATTGTGGACATGAAAGGTATTGAAAATGGAGTTGCTGACCACTTGTCAAGGATGACAATAGAAGAGATCATCCCCATTGATGACTCTATTCCTGAAGAGCAGCTGATGTTAATCAAAATCATAGAGAAAGGATACCAAATAGGAAAAAAGCTTGAAGAAGCCAAAGGCCTGAAAGAAGGAGAGTTACCTTGGTATGCAAACCTTGTGAACTACTTGGTGGGAGGTGATGTGCCTCTAAATCTGGATGCATACAACAAGAAGAAATTCTTCAAGGATGTCTCCCATTACTTTTGGGATGAGCCTTATTTGTTCAAGAGGTGTTCTGATGGTCTTTTCTGAAGATGTGTTGCACAATCAGAAGTGAATGGCATCTTATATCATTGCCATGGATTATCTTATGGAGGGCACTTTGCCACATTCAAAACAGCAACAAAGGTGCTTCAATCCGGGTTTTGGTGGCCAAGTCTTTTCAAAGATGCTCATGCATACATCTCCACGTGTGATGCTTGCCAAAGGAAAGGAAACGTAAGTTTGAGAGATGAGATGCCTCAAAATCCAATTATAGAAGTTGAGATGTTTGATGTACGGGGCATTGACTTTATGGGTCCTTTCCCATCCTCTTATGGCAACAAGTACATCCTTGTAGCTTTGGACTACGTCTCAAAATGGGTGGACGCCATCGAAAGTCAAACAAATGATTCAAGTGTGGTGGTTAAGCTCTTCAAGACCATAATCTTCCCAAGATTTGGAGTACCAAGAGTTGTGATAAGTGATGAGGGAAGCCACTTCATAAACAAGGTGTTTGATGGGTTACTAAAAAAGAATGGAGTCAAGTACAAGGTTGCAACACCTTACCATCCTCAAACAAGTGGCCAAGTCGAAATTTCCAACAGAGAGATCAAGGCCATCTTAGAGAAGACTGTGGGAGTTACGAGGAAAGATTGGGCGGCAAATTTTGATAATGCACTTTGGGCCTATAGAACCGCTTTCAAGACACTCATAGGAAGGTCACCGTTCACCCTTCTCTATGGGAAGGCTTGTCATTTTCCTGTGGAGCTTGAGTACAAAGCATTGTGGGCAATCAAGCTATTGAACTTTGATATCAAAACCGCCCAAAATAAGAGGCTGATCAATCTCCAAGAGTTTGACGAGATTCGCTTGGACGCTTTTGAAAGCTCCAATATCGACAAGGAAAGAACTAAGGTCTTCCATGACAAGAAGATTGTGCCAAAAGAGTTCAAGGCTGGAGACAAAGTGCTGCTCTACAACTCTCGGTTGAAGCTATTCCCGGGAAAGCTCAAATCAAGGTGGTCCGGTCCTTTCAAGATCAAAGAAGTGTTACCTTATGGAGCTGTTACTCTATACAGCCAAGGTGGTGAAGGATTCACAGTGAATGGCCATAGGTTGAAGCCATACATGGCTAGTGATACCATCGAAGAGGCAACTTCAGTTCCTCCGCAAGATCCTCCCCAAACCATGGGTTTGAAAAAGTCAAGATTAGTGACGTTAAACAAGCGCTCTTGGGAGGCATTCCCAAGTTTATCCTTGTATATATTTTTGCTTTTATTTAAATAATGTGTGTTTTGAGTGTTTGTTTTCAGCAGATTCGTCCTCTCCTCCTCCATACCATTCGAGAGGTAACACTTCAACCTCCATTGTACACATCATTTAGCTTTGTGTTTCATCATTTTTGTCATATTGATTTAGTCTCTCTTGAACTTTTATTACACAAGGAACTGTGTAATTTACGTTTGGGGGAGAGGTTGAGAGATTTGACTTTATGTTTTGTGTTTCTTATTTTCTATTTTACATATTTGAGTCTTCATGCATTCATCAAAGGCATAGAAAAACACAAAAAATCGAAAAATTTGAAAATTTACAAAAAAGAATCATTCACAAGTTGTATTTACATTTTAGGATTGAGTCTAGTTGCATTTCATGTAGGCTTGCATTCATATTGCATAGGGAGCAATGATAAGTTTTCCTTGTAAATTGCTAATTTTTGAGATGAAACCATTGTCCACGTTCATAATTGTTTGATGCATTCAAATGAGTTTGAAGCTAAGATAGCACCACACTTGGAATTCATGTCTTGATGTTCATGTTTTGGTTGAAGCTTGCTGTGAATTGAACTCATTTCTATTTATAATAACCATTAATCTTGAATTGCAATTATCATGTTTATACATTCGTAAGTGACTCATGGATACCATATACATATTTGCTACTCCATGAGTATTAGAATAAAAGTAGAGGGCTAATCATTCTCTGCTTTGATTAATTAGAATAATAAGTTGTGTATTAGAAATAACCTAGGATCTTTCTATTTATAGAGAAGAAATCCAAACATAAAAAGGAAACGTCAAAAATAAAGGAAAAACCAAAAAAGAAAAGAAAAGTAAATAACATAATTAAGAAAAAGGAAATACTATTAAACGATGCCTCTTGCATCAGAGTAGTACATTTCTTGATTTCTTGCGGTCATTGCCATGTTTGCGTGATGACTTCTTCAACTGACATCTTCATCGGAATTGTGATGCCGGTCTCCGGTGTTTTCTTTCTCGATCTTTTCCTTTTCTTTTCTCTTCTCTATATGACCTTCGCTCACATCTACAGCCTCGCCATCTGATCCTTCCCTTTTGCTACTCCTCTCTTTACCTCTCTCTTTCTCGCGTTCTCTTTCCTTTTCCCTTTTACTCTCCTTCTCCTTGTCTTTCCGCTTCTCTTTCTCCTCCCTTTCCTTCTCTTTTCTACTCTGAAAATGTCCGTTGGATCAAAGTGTTAAGAGACGGTACTTTTTACATAAAAGACAAAATAAGTTTCATGGCAAGAAGAATCAGTTGCCTTTTCCTGTAAAGTCGCAATGTATTCCTCAAAAAGCCCTTTGCTAACACTATCATCTCCAATTGATCTGAGGAAATTTCGAAATAAGACATTAAGAAGGCAAATATAATACCAAGACCTTTCGATTGTTTATTTAAGGTGTTTGTTAAGTATCCTTATTCGAAGGAAGAAACTATTTACCTTTACTCTTGACTCTCTTCAACTTGTTGTTTGATATCTTCCCAATTTGAAGCTGCGCTTATTTCCTAAAAGTAACAAAATAATGTTTAACGTCCTGGAGATTCAGAAAAAAAGAAGAAGAAAGTCACAATAAGTAAGATATACCTTGAAAGTGCGCAACAGATTGGTAAATTCTTCAGCCAAACGCTGAAGCTTTCTGGCCTCTTTTTTCTTCTTTTTCCTTCATTCTCTCAACCATGTCATTATATATTAGCTGAAAATAAACAAATCAGAGCCTATTCAACTTTAAAAGACTTCATAAAGTTTTGAGTATCTCATCAACGATGATTCTAGAAGTAGTTGCAGAATAGCCCAT
Source organism: Alliaria petiolata (assembly GCA_020283515.1). NCBI lineage: Eukaryota > Viridiplantae > Streptophyta > Magnoliopsida > Brassicales > Brassicaceae > Alliaria > Alliaria petiolata. Next base: position 14,104 of record JAHZTW010000176.1, on the reverse strand, counting down.
TGAAGGTGTCAGATGGGTTAAAGCATGCAAGGAACAACGATTTAAACTAGAGAAACAGAAGTTTGATATATTTCTTCCAACGTACACAATTCAGATAACCCGTTTCTGTTGATTTCTTTATCACTGAGCCAGTACCTTTATATTTATGTCTGATATTGGTTGAGAACTGAGATCTTCTGAAAGAGCAGATTTAAAATCTTCAAATATCCACGACGAGACCATGGAAATCTATTAGAGAAAAGTTTGGCAAAAGTAATATGCAAAAATGCAAGCTAATTTTTGACTTGCCTTCTTTGATTTCATAGCCTCCTTTACGTGACCTTATCCTCATGATACTGTCAATCAAATACACAAAAACGGTTTAATTATCGGAACTATCAGATGATATGAGCCTGAGCTTCAGCTCTTGCTTTAGCTTGAGCTCGGGTCAATCGAGTAGTAGGAGCCGAAGGTTTCTTCTTCGGAGCCGTGGTTTAACGTGAGAAGAGAAAAGAGAGATTTAGCTAAGCTTCCTTTTAACCCTAGTCTCTCTTGAGAATAAAGTTAATTGTTGGAAGTTCGTTTCTTATTAATCTTAAGAAATCCTTATATAGGATTACAACTAAATGCTAAAAGGAAAATACTTAAGCCTAATGTAAAAAGGAAAACACCAAAACCAATTGTAAAAAGAAAAACCATAAAACCCCAAAACCATTAATCGTATCATTACTTCCCTCTTCGACTAGGAGCTTGTCCTCAAGCTCCAACTCTAGGAATGCCTCTAGCCGCTTCTTTGCGTCCTCCCACATATTCCACCAGGTTCTCGTCTTCGAACGGTTCGTCCTCTTGATCATCTCCGTCCATGACCATCATATGAAAAAGCATTGGGTTACAAACATGTGCTCGCGTGAAAAGCTCATCACAATTGAAACAAAGTTCTTTTGCTCGCCGCTCTGCCATTTCTGCCCTAGTCAACTTCTTCCAATATTGCTTTTGTGGAGCCTGTTTTGCTTCTTCTTGTTGAGGCAGCAGAGCTTCCATGTCATTCCCGCTGTTCATGGCCATTCTTGATCTAGCTAGTGGAGCCAAATGTCCTCCAAACGTCCGTTCTCGTTTATCGCCATCAATTTTGTATTCATTATCCCGGACATATGACAAATATGATTTTACTTCCTTTTAGAAATGTCCCAACACTATCAACCGAAAGCAGTACAGTGTGTGGGGTATCAAACCATTTTGAGGGCGTTAGTAAACAGATCGGTCATATCGGTGTCATAAGTCAAGCTCGAAATAGATAAAGGTTGAGACTTTACTACTAAAAACGACTAAAGGATTGATCTTGTGTCACTCAAGACCATAAATAAGAGAACTTTAAAGATGCTAAGCAGGAAATAGATATTTAAACGGTAAAAAGATAAGTTTTCAAGATAAAAGAAGGATCTTGATGAGTTTTATGAACTAAGTGACTCTCGGTTTGTCCTATCAAGTTAAAGCTTTTGAATCACGTCAAGGCTAGGTCTTTTGATGGTGATTCTTAGGTAAAGGGATCCTCAAATCGTTTAGCCCATGGCGTTTGGGTCTAAACTCTTTGAATCTCTATCACCATAGACTAGCTCTCGCATAGCGTACAATAGAAGAAACAAGCATCTACAACGTCCCTATTGAACCGTAAGACTCTTAGACAGATGGTTAGTCTTAGCCTAAGAAATCAAACTCTTGTTCATGGATCCGGCTAAGCAAGCACGTGGCGTTCGTGTCAAGCCGCCTGTGGACTTTAGGCTAGATGGCCAGACTAGACTAAGCTTTGGGAATGATAAACAAGAAAGAATCTATCTTTATGTTTTAGCTAAGCAAGAAATATAAACCCGAGAGTCCCTTGGTTCTTTCAATCCATCAAAGTCCTAAAAAGACTACTCACAAGCCATTTGAGAAACCTTAAGATCCATAAGGATGAGAGGATCACTCATAGGTTGCGAGACAGTCAAAAACAAGAAAAGGAAGAAGCTTTTAAGAAAATAACACTAAGCAATAATACTTAAAACTTCAAGAATGCATAAAAATCAAAGCTTTTAACAAGCTCCAATGGTGGAAATACAAAAGTTGTTCTCAGTTTGAAAGAGAAGACAGAAAATAAAAGTAGAAAACGTGATAAAAGGATAAGAGTGGGGGAGAAGTATTTATACACAAAAGAGGAAAAACATAAAACGTTGGGACCACTTTCCCGAAATGGTACTATTTTGGACTTTAGCGTTTCGGCCTCAAGTCGTTGTGAGCAAGCCGATATGCTAACTCTTTTGATTCTTCGGGCAGTCTTCATATCGGGCAAGTGTTTCGGGATCATGTTGTGAAGGCTCGCCTTCCTTGTTACTCGAATCGGGTACTTCCCGTTGCCTTGCTCCGATATCCGTCTTCATGGCATCCTCTTGCTGGATCTTCGCTCTGAGGTGTTCCTTTCGGGACTAAGTCGCTGCTACTCGTCGTGCGCTTTGTCTAAATTGGCCTCGGGGTCGTGATCCATGCTCGATATTACCGGCTCGTTCTCCATTTGTGATCTCCCTCCTTGGTTTCTTCTTCGGACCATCCTAAGCACCTGAGAACACACTCCAAACATGCAAGACTATGCAGAAACCTAACCTAATGCATCTTCTCCTATCATGGGTGAAAATGTGATGAAAGCTAAGATGAAAGTGCAAGAATGAAGTCATAACTAGCATGAAATATGTGTTAAAAACATGCAATTTACAGAGATATCAACATACTACGTAGCTTCAAAAATCGTTTCTGGTCTGAGATACTCAACTTCCTTCTGCAAACTGTCTGTTAGTCCTGCACAAAACTGCCACAATTGTTGATCTCCGGCCAGCCTAGTCTGTCTGCCTAGACATTCTTCAAATTGGTCGCAATACTCGTCTACGGTTCCAGTGTGCCGCAAATTACACAGTTCTCCCACTGAATTTACTGCATCAGCTCTTCCCAAAACGGCTTTTGCATATCCTTTTAAACTCCGTCCACCCCAACCGGTGAGTGATTAGGCGTCGAAGATTGTTATTCCAGTGGTATGCTTGCCCAGTTAATACGAACATTGCTTGTCGGACCTTAGCGTCATCATCTCGAACCCTTTGGTCATCAAAATAGTCATCACACTTTTGTAACCATTCGACTGCGTTTGTTGTACCATCGTACGGTGGAAATTCCAT
>JAHZTW010000176.1:0-10033 GCA_020283515.1 Alliaria petiolata | reverse complement strand
GATCGTAAGAAATCCTTATATAGGATTACAACTTAATGGTAAAAGGAAAAACCCTTAAACCTAATATAAAAAGGAAAACACCAAAACCAATTGTAAAAAGGAAAACCATAAAAACCCCAAAACATTAATCGTATCATAAGACTCATAGAGAAGATCAGTCCACCCATAGAGAAGTATAGTACTACAGCAGTCCGAATTACCTGTTTCTCTAATTCTTCTGTGATATCTTCGAACAAGTCTTTCGGAGTTGAACCAGACGTATTAGATGCAACAGCTTGGTATTGGGGCAAGTCTTTTAACTGTACAGTAAAACAACTGAGCAAACGAATCCAACATGAAATATAATTTTTTCCAACAAAGTTCTAAATAGGTCAGACACCTCAATGCAATATTCCGACCAGTACGTCTTGGCTGTAAGGATGCCAGCAGCGACATGTTCTTCCAATAGTGTACGAAATGCATCACGGTTTTTTCTCTCAGCCCGCTAACATGTTCCTAGATCCACATGAAAATGAAACCATGAGCATTTGACTTCTTAAAAACAGATATGAGGTTACAATTCTGAACATTGATCTTACTTTCTCTACCCTCTTAATCTCCTCTTCTTCCTTCTCCAGCTCAACAATGTATTCCTGGGATAACAAACATCAGAAAAATATTCTAATGTCGCAACCTGAATACCTAGATGAAGTTACTCACCTCAAAACCAATCATACGATCTATCTTTTCAAGGCATGAACATCTTTCATCATCCTCTAGTCTATCTTGAATTTTGCGCCATTGTGAATTAACCTTGAAACATGTATTATAAGCGGTATTATGGAAATGTATTAGGATATACATTATGTTAATAGGATAAATATGAGGTTTAGTTGTATTTATCTCTTGTATAGATAGATAAATCCTAGTTGGTTAAGGACCGACTTAGGTGTTGTATAAATACGTTACATATGTGATCAATAAACACAACACACATTCTTCTAAATTCACATGGTATCAGAGCATAGATCCTAAAATTCGATCTGTGCTTTCTAGATTTCGTTTTTCTCAATATAAATTTCTACAAATTCTTATTTTATTTTTTTCCGATTAAGGCGTGTTCTTATCAATGGCGGGTGAAGTAAAAACTAGCGGTATTGGAGAGAAATCGGGAGACAACGTGGTGGTCTCACCGTATTCGATTTTCTCGTCAGACAATCCGGGCTCAATGATCACGACGGTTCAACTAAAAGGTGACAATTATAATGAGTGGGCAACAGAGATTTTGAACGCTCTTCAAGCAAATAGGAAGACAGGGTTCATTGATGGATCTTTGAAGAAACCTTCAGAAGGGCATCCAGATCTGGAGTCTTGGCTTAGCGTCAACTCCATGATTGTGGGATGGTTGCGTACTTCTATGGCTCGTGTACGTTCGACGGTGACGTTCATTAACGATGCTCACAAGTTGTGGGAAAACCTCAAGGAGCGATTCTCGGTTGGGAATAAGGTGCGTATACATCAGTTGATGTGCAAGCTCGCGTCATGTCGTCAAGATGGGCAGGCTGTCATTGATTACTATGGTCGTCTTGCAAAGATGTGGAAGGAATTGCAGACATATCGACCTGCTTCGGCGTGCACGTGTGACGCAGCAGCTATCTATGAGAAGGAGAGAGAAGAGGAGAGAGTTCATCAATTCGTGATGGCACTTGATGACTCACGTTTTGGTCATGTTGTCACGGCAATAATTGAAGCTGATGTCCTGCCTGATCTCGGGAAGGTGTACTCCAAGGTCATCCGCGAAGAAGACAGGCTCAACTCTGCCAGAGCTCGTGACAGTCAACAGGAAGCAGTGGGATTCGTAGCGCGTCGTGAATCACAGGATGAATCACCGCAAGGAGGAGGAAACAAATCCAAGGACCGCCTATGTTCTCATTGCGGACGGATGGGGCACGAGAAGAGAAGTTGTTGGCAGCTGGTAGGGTTCCCAGAGTGGTATGTGGAACGCGGAGGACGTGGAGGACGAGGTGCTAGTCGAGGCGAAGGAGGAGGACGTAGCGGCTCAGCAGGCGGATACGGTAGAGGTCGTGGACAGGTGAATGTTGCTCACGCAACAAGTCTGAATGCAACTGCGGTTCCGGAGCTTTCACCAGAACAATGGAGGGCGATCTCTCAACTCATCAATGAGAAATCTGGTGGGAATTCCGATAAACTATCCGGTAAGAAACATGGAGATTTGATACTTGACACGGGGGCGTCACACCACATGACTGGCAACATGTCTCTACTTGTTGATATTAAGGAGACATCCCCGTGTACAATCGGTTTTGCTGATGGAAGTACGACATTGTCTTCTATAATGGGCGTGTTCCCTATGTCTGATCGTATTAAGTTATACGACGTGTTATTCGTACCGGATCTTAATTGTTCTCTGATCTCGGTGTCAAAGCTTTTAAAACACTCCAATCGCTTTGCGTTCTTCACTGATACTTTATGTGTTTTGCAGGACCATTTTTCGAGGACCCTGATTGGAGCCGGTGAAGAACGTGATGGGGTATGCTACTTTACAGATGCAATTGCTGCTCGTGTCAACATGACGGATGTTAAGGTGGATCAAGTTCTGTGGCATAGACGGTTGGGTCATCCGGCGGCTTTGGTGTTATCTTCTTTACCTGTGTTTTCTGGTGTTGGTTTTTCTGCTAGTCCAAGTCCTTGTGACACTTGTTTTCGGGCTAAGCAAACAAGATAAATATTTCCAGAAAGTTTTAATAAAAGTGGCGATTGTTTTGGTTTAATTCACGTTGACGTATGGGGTCCGTAGCGAGTTCCAGCTTCTTGTGGAGCTGTGTATTTCTTGACTATTGTGGATGATTTTTTGCGAGCTGTTTGGACGTACCTGTTACTCGAAAAATCAAAGGTACGGACTGTGTTGCAAAATTTTTGTGCTTGTTCGGAAAAGCAATTCAGCAAATCAGTTAAAGTGGTGAGAAGCGATAATGGAACAGAATTTATGTGCTTGTCCTCTTTCTTTCGAAGTAAAGGGATTGTTCATCAAACAACATGCGTAGGGACGCCTCAACAATATGGTAGAGTCGAGAGAAAACACAGGCATATTCTCAACGTAGCTCGTTCTTTATTGTTTCAAGCAAGTATGCCGATCAGGTTTTGAGGAGAAGCAATTTTAATTGCGGCACATGTTATTAACATGACTCCCACGAAATTGCTCAAAGGAAAGTCACCACATGAGTTGTTGATGGGTCGCCAACCAGTATATGATACGTTACGGGTCTTTGGATCGTTATGTTATACTCATAAACAATTACGAGACAAAGTCAAGTTTGCCGCGCGAAGTAGACGATGTGTTTTTGTGGGCTATCCGTTTGGGAAGAAGGGATGGCGTGTTTTTCATTTAGAAACAGAGGAGTTCCTTGTTTCCAGAGACGTGGTGTTTAAGGAAGATGAGTTTCCTTTTGCGACAGTGACAGAAACTCCTTCTTCTCCTATTGTTCCGGTGGATACTACTGATGAAGATTAGTTGATGAATACTTCAGTGGGTTTGGCGGACAGGGGGAGTCCTTCTGAACCGCATCAAGAGACTGTTTTGCCGGTTTTTCCAGTATGTGTAGAGGGAGAACCTCCGGGAGAAATTAATGACGGCAACAATACAATGTCACCAGCTGAATTAGATGATGTGATTCTTTAGGTGGGTCCAATAGTTGGTCAAACGCCACCCGTTACCCAAGAAGAAGAAGAAGAAGAAGTATTAGGCAGAGGACATCGCGAAAGGGTTCCATCTGTGCACCTAAATGATTACTTGTTGTACAATACTGTCACTCGCAACGCTACCCATCACGTTCCCTCCGACCCCGTCACAGAGTCCTCGTCAATGGTCCAAAGTAATTCACTGTATCCTCTTACTGATTATATTTCTGATCCTACGAAGGTGTGTCGTCTTCGTAAGTCTCTTTACGGACTTAAACAAGCACCGCGATGTTGGTATGAAAAGCTTACTACAGCTCTTTTGAAAGCTGGTTTTACTCAGTCTTATGCTGATTATTCGTTGTTTGTTTACTCTCGCGGCAATGTTGAAATTCGAGTATTAATCTATGTTGATGATTTGGTTATTTGTGGAAATAACAATGAAGAGTTGGAGAAGTTCAAGGCGTATCTTGGACGTTGTTTTCACATGAAATATTTGGGCAAGCTCAAATATTTCCTTGGCATTGAGATTGCTCGAAGTAGTGAAGGTATTTTGATGTCCCAAAGAAAATATGCGTTAGATATAGTTGCAGAGACATGATTGTTGGGTTGTAAACCTGCAATTACGCCAATGGAGCAAAGGCATACTCTTGGATCCGATACTAGTAAGGTCCTCGATGATCCAAGACAATATAGGAGGTTGGTTGTACGGCTCATTGATATACTCATATATTTCACATATTTAGCTTGCATTTAGAATAGGTTTTTCATGCATACATCATTCATAATAGACTAATTTGCATCATTTGTAACATTTTAAGTCCTAGAACACTTTGCATTAGCATTTGCATGGTTTCTTGCATATCTGCATCTTTTTCAGGTTGTTTAGAGTACTTGGAGCTGTGATGGATGCTGAGCATTAACAAGAAGATGAAAGAAGAGCATAAGAGTTGGCAGGAATCAAAAGGAAACTTGGACAAAAGAGAAGGAGCAAAGATCGACTTCAGGATCGACCAAGACCAGTTGATTCAGCCGAGATCGAGAGGTAGATCGAGCAAAATGACCCGATCTAGAAGAGATCGACTGCATGATCGACCAAACTCACTCGATCTAGAAGGGATCGACTGGACGATCGACCGTCCCACTCGATCTAGAAGAGATCGACTGGACGATTGACCGTCCCACTCGATCTAGAAGAGATCGACCGTATGATCGACCAAACTGACTCGATCCAGAGTAGATCGACCGACCGATCGACCGTGTCACTCGAACCACTCGGAAGTTGACCCAGAAAAGTTTTTATACTTTAGTAAAAGTGGGATTAGACATACTTTTTGTCTCTTGCCCCTTGTCCCTTGCCCCTTGACCCCTCTTTTAAGGCCAAGGGCCATATTTAAAACTCTATATAAAGAGTATGTGTGTGCTTGTAATAAATCATTCAGTTTTCAATCAACTCTTCTTAGTCTAAATAAGTCAAGAAAAACTGTTATTCTCTCTTTAAAGTCTTCTTAGTGTTCTTGTAAGTTTCTCTAATTCTTGAGTGTTTTTAAGAATTCTTAGTTTTTTTTATATAAGTTACTTCTAGTTTTTATGGATTGGCTGCCGTAAGCCCTCTGTACTATATGTGCTCTGTTCAATTCCATCCAAATTACAGACATCTGCCTATTTCTCTCCAAACAATTTGTTTTCTGCATATTCCCCCCAAATTCAATTAAAAATTAAAATTGCGATCAATTCATTTAATCGCGTTTTAGACAGATTGCGTTTTGGGGGGAAATATGCAGAAAAAAATTTGTTTGGGAGGGAATATGCACAAGTGTAATATAGGGGGGAATAAGCATAATTTATTAAGTTGAGGGGGCTAACCGCAGTCGATCCATTTTTCAAAATATTTAACCCATTAGCCTATTTATATCCACATCATATATTGATGAGTAAAATAAAACGTATATTGGTATAATAAATAGTAGCAATACGATAACACAATTTATTTAAAATAAAAACAAAATTAACATTAGTAGAATATTTCAAATATATAAAATATATCATCATATTGTTACAAGTATTTTAAATCAAAATACTCGGACCAATAGGATGATAAACTTATATTAATTAGTCATGTGATTTAAAGAAACAAGTCATGTAAATTCAAGTATATCCCGACAAAGAGTTCCTTTTATTAGCAAAAGTTTCAACTCTCTATCTAAACACTCATTATATATTGACTCATATGTTAATCTAAGCGCCAAGATGTACATACGACAATTAAGTCTAAAGTCTATAACTCATATGTGTTAGAAGTTATTAATGGTCTCGTTTAACAACACATTCGTTTATTTCAATGATTCTTAATTGTGAACTCTAAACCATTAAGAATTGGACCAAATCAGATTAGAGCTTACCATATATCCCAAATTGGGTCCAAAAAGTTAGTTATGGGGTATGATCAATGACGAATGCTGCAAAAGCATATAACTTTCAGATCTCAAATCAAATACTTGTGAAAATATGATGATATATTTATATATGCGAAATACTCTACCGATGTTAGTTTTGTTTTTTTTTTAAATAAATTGTGTTGCCCTATTGCTACCATTTTGTATACCAATATACTGTTTGTTTTACTATACCAATATATGTTGTGGATATAAATAGGCTAATATGTTAGATATATTGAAAAAACTAAAAAATTGGGTTGACTGCGTTTCCGCCCCCTCCCCCCCAACTTATCAAGCTATGCTTATTCCCCCCTATACTACACTTGTGCATATTCCCTCCCAAACAATTTTTTTTATGCATATTTTCCCCCAAATCGCAATCTGTCTAAAACGCGATTTAATGAATTGATCGCGATTTTAATTTTTAATTGAATTTGGGGGAATATGCAGAAAATAAATTGTTTGGGGAGAAATAGTCATAAGTCTGTAATTTGGGTGTAATTGAGCAGAGCACGTATAGTACAGGGGGCTGACGGCAGCCATCCCAGTTTTTATAAAATCTCTTTTTAATTTTTATTCTAATGTCAAGTCTTTCTTCTTAAATCTCGCCTTAATCTTTGTGAAAATTCTTTGACTTTTTATTTTACATATCAAAGTATTTTCTAGTATCAAGTCTCTCTTCTTAATTTCATCGATTATGTTCATCAGCTCTAAACTTATGTTTAAGAGAGGGTTGAACATGTCTTGTGAGTAAACCACCAAGGTTTGGGTTTGGGATGATTAAGGGGGTTGAAAATTAGATTTTTTGTATTTTCTTGTTCTTCATCTATTTCTCTTCTTGGATTTGGGGGTTTTAAGGTCTAGAGATTCTCGATGGATATCTCTTTAGTCTAGTGATTTTCTTATCCTAACAAGACTTATGAAATCCCTTAAAACCAAATCCAAGAGACTAGCTCATCCTTTCCCATACACCATGGATGCTTAGGGAGCTAGTTAGGCCATATTTTAAGATCAAAGCTTAATGTTCTTCACCCTATCTTTCCACCAACATCATGGGTTAGGAGGAAAGGGTGAAGAAAGGATCTACACCACACATCATGGGTAAATCTAATATAGCTTCTTAAGGCTTAGAGACAGCACCTTAGCGTGTAAAAATATGTTTTCAAAACCCCAAGTTCGAATTTTCAACCTCCCTAAGAATGAATCCCAACCTTGAATCTGTTTTTATTATTTGAATTAAAAAAAACTTAAAACCATTTTCCTTTAGTTTTGTGTTTAATTATTTTCTCTAAAACTCTCCTAGATAAGTTTAATTTGGCATTATGGTTTTTATAAATTTGTAAAATTGTGTTTTTAATGTTTTTAGTATTTTACAAATTGCTTAGGGTCTTTCTTTACTGTCTGGTTTGATTTCCTTAGTTTTTTTTATTTTTAGAAATAATTTTTGTTTAATCTAGCTACTCACCATCAAATCTATTAATAAATCCGGTTTTAGATTTTGATTTTGTAAAACTGTTGGATCGATTGTCTAGTTGTTTAAAAGTGATCTATTAGTTGTATAACCTTTCAGTAGGGATTTTAAAATAGTTTTCATCTTTGTTTTATAGTCGCAAGTAAGTTTTAAAGAATTTATCCCCAAATAATCCGTATTTCACTTAGCTTTACTTTGAGCTCTTGTATTCTTAATACCTTTCACACCCTGGTTTGGATTGATAACCTGAAGTACTTCAATGACATGCCTATGCTCTAGGCTTTGATAATGACTTGAAAAAGCTAGTTATCAAATGGCGCAGTTGCCGAATTCGGGTTTTTAAGTGAATTTGTTAAGATTTGGAGCTTAGTGGAGACTAAGTTTTCTTTTTCTATTTAGTTACTAATTCCGCATTTGTGTACTTGTGTTTTCAGGTACATGAACCTGAGGTCTAGAGGTGACAACAACCTATTAGCACCACTGGACAACATCCATCAACTTGGGAGCATAAGACATAGAAGGGAAAGACTCCTAGATAACGAAGAATTCCATCAAGAAGTGATGGGTGACCACGACCAGGTGGAGGATCCACCTCAACACGCTGCTGATGGCAGAGGAATTGGACAACCTTACCATCCACAAAAGGCACCACGCATCATTGGAGCCGGTGATGCACCGAACACACACACCACTCGCTTCGGCATCACGCCTCCACCAATGCAAAATAACTACTTCGAGATCAAGCCAGGCTTCGTATCTATGGTCCAAAACAACAAATTCCATGGCCTGGCTATGGAAGACCCACTGGAGCACTTGGACAACTTCGAGCAAGTGTGTGGCATGATAAAAATAAATGGCATATCCGAGGACAGCTTCAAGCTACGGCTTTTTCCCTTCTCTCTTGGGGACAAAGCAAGGCATTGGGAGAAGACCTTACCACAAGGCACCATCACGTCTTGGGTAGATTGGAAGAAAGCCTTCCTCTCAAAATTCTTCTCAAGCACAAGAACTGCTCGGCTAAGGAGCGAGATAAGCGGCTTTACTCAAAGGCACAATGAAAGCTTTAGTGAAGCTATGGAACGGTTCAAGGACTACACCATCCAGTGTCCTCACCACGGCTTCACTGAGGAGACTATCTTGAGCACAATATACCGTGGAGCCTTGCCCAAAATTCGAATGCTACTTGACACAGCGAGCCGAGGGAACTTTCTTGGATAAGATGTCCACGATGGAATGGAGCTCATCGACAACCTAGCTTTGAGTGATGGAAATATTCAGAGGACTATGACAGAGCACCAAGAGAACAAGAACTGGAGGCACACAAGAAGGAGTTGAAGTCGCTCCATGAAAAAATTGACAAGATGATGATTGCCAACCAAAAACATGTCCACTTCGTCGGTGAAGCAGCGGATTTGTCTCAAGTAAGATATGAGAAAGAATTTGAAGAAGCAAATTGGGTTGCTGGCCAAGACTATCCTAAGCCACAGAGATATGGTACAAGGTATCAAGGCAACAACAACAACAACTTGTCTTATAGAAGCACAATTGTGGATAATCCAAAAGACCAAGTGTACCCTCCACAACAAGCAAACCAAGGCAAACCGTTTCTACCATACAACAAAGGTGGACTCCAACAAAACGGTGGGTATCAAGGGCAAAGACAAGGACCTTACCAAGGAAACCAACAGCAAGGAAACAAACCGTACCCTCCTGGTTTCATGCCACAGCAACAACAAACTCCAGTGCTAACTCAAGATTCCGTACAAGCAATGTTCCAACATATTCTCCAAGGCCAAGCATCTACCGATCAAAAATTTGTTGCTATAAACAATCGGCTGGACTCCTCCCTCACTGAGGTCTCTGATATGTCTATATTTTGTATGATTTCAGCATCCATTTAGTATAGGTTTCTCATCATTTAGGAGTCTATTATAGCATCATTGTGTTGCATTGTATCATTTAGAGTCCTAGAGTGTTTTTGCATAGTCCTTGCATGTTTTGGTGCATTTGGAGCCTTGATCAGGTAACATGGATGCTGTGGAGGGAACAATGGAGTTGGAAAGGAATGGCACATCACTTGGAAGAGCAAGAAGTTGCCAAAAGATGAAGAAGAATAATCTTAAAGAAGTTTCGACGAGCAGGTTCGACGAAGCTCGTCGAAATTCTTCTCCAGGACATGTGTTCGACGAAGGCGTTCGACGAGACTGGCCGAAACTTTTCTCCAGGGTGCCCGTTCGACGAAGGCGTTCGACGAAGCTCGTCGAAATTCTCCCAAACGCTTGAAGACGGATTGAAGATCGAAGACCCGTCAATGACTTGGTTCGACGAAGGCTCGTCGAAACTTTCCTCCAGGGTGAAGTTTCGACGAGATGGTTCGACGTGCTTGGTCGAAATTCTCCCAGAAAAACTCTTTTTGTCTTCTTTATGGGTCCCTCCTATAAATACTCTT
>JAHZTW010000175.1:61308-75700 GCA_020283515.1 Alliaria petiolata | reverse complement strand
AAAGATTAATGTATATTATTTAAGACAGATTCAGTGTTATCTTCGCTAATCTCTTTGATAGTCATTTGGCTTGAAGCTTCAAGTAATGGTCAGGCTCTTATAGTGTAAATCCCTGATTTATGGTTACATAGAAAATAAAACCATTGTTTCGGCGGTGTGTTTAATTTGAAATATTTTCAATTATTTTCACATCTACCTACCCAGCCCAGCCAGTGGTTAATAATTGTAACTTGATGTGATCTAGTTTTAATATATACTACATATGAACATATTTAAAAAAGAAGAAAACTCAAAACTAAACACACACTGACACACATTTTGATTAAATAATTGGAAAATTGCATTCCATGGTAACAAATAATGTGATAATTAGTTCTCTCTCCCATGTTACTGTTTATCATGGTAAGTTAAGTACACAAAATCTATTTTACCCTCACACTTCTTAACTAATTACACAAAATACCATTATCTGAAAATCATGTTGTAAACATAAAATTTCGATAACATTGTTCACCATCAACGCTGATAACATTGTTATCTTCCGTATGATAATACTATTTATCCTAATTTACACAATTATACGATAATGATAACGACAACATTAATGATGATAACAATGTTTACGATCTAAGTTAACCAATAACTAAATTATTTTATTGGTTATCAGTATAATTTTGTTAAGTTAACAAAGTTAGTTAGCTAATAACACATGATTTTATATTATATAATAATTATGTTAACACTATAACTAGTTTGACCTCATGGTTAACAAAGTTAGTTAGCTAATAACACATAGTTTGACTCACAATAACTAGTTTAACGTGATAATAACAAATCTTTTTAAACTAATGGCATTTCGTGTAATTAAGTGAAATCAAAAGGAGTTTTTTGGATACAAAATTGTTTCTCTTTGCTAAATAATTAATTTTAAACTATCTCTTACCATTTACCTAAATAACTAATTATTTATGTATATAGATTAAATTCACCCAAATAAAAATTCTAAAATTAAGCATAAACAAAACTCAAATCGAACGAAAAACATGCAATTGCACAAAAAAAAAAATGATGATTAAGCAAGCAATCAAACATTAAGAAATTATTTAGGGTGAATTTAATCTATATACATAAATAATTAGTTATTTAGGTAAATGGTAAGAGATAGTTTAAAATTAGTTATTAAGTGAAATTGCATGTTTTTCGTTCGATTGAGTTTTGTTTATGCTTAATTTTAGAATTTTTTTTTTAAGAAAATAAAAAAATCTTAACCCATCTTAGATGGATTCATTTCCCAAAATTATAATTATTAAGTGACAGCTAATTCTTGTGACTCAAAGGAAACATTACAAAAACACTGATTTTAAAATATGTTCATACGACCTCTAAACTAAGTAGCTAGTCTTATCTCGGCCACATCAGAGGTTCCAACTTCCAAGTCTTCTTTTGCAGCTATACAATTATGAATTTTGTGTAGGTAGGTAGTTGCATGTTTCGCTATCTTACAGTAATGGCGTACCGAACTTTTTCAAAAGAAATTTGAGAAGTTTTATTGGGTGAAAAACAATCCATTCAGTCTCTTTGATATATCCGAAAAACTGAAAACGATTTTACATTTTAGTAAAAAATTAACCCATCCACACAAAAAAAATTATCTGCTTTACAGAAAACAACTTCATCATTTGTAAACCATGCGTTCAATTAAAAAAATAGTAATCGATACTGAAATCAAAAGAGATTTAAAAAAAATAGTGGTAAAAAAAACATGAAAAAACTGAAAATATCATTGTTTTCACTAGTTTTTATCATTTTTTTTATTGTAACTACTTTCAAGTCGAATCAAAATTATTATACTAAACATAATAAACAGCTAGAATAAGAATTGGAGCATGTCAAATATGCCATTTCATGATGGTTTGAGAAAAAAATCAGTTAACAAATATATTTGTAAGATAATCAAGAACCAAGTTGTGTCATTCATAGACATAGTTCAAGACTTCAAGGTGTAACTGTATTAACTTGTTTTTATCACCGCTAACTTTTAGTTATTGACAGAATATGTCACAATTAATTAATTACACTTAAAAAAATATGAAATACATTAAAACTTAGAGAGAATATGTATGAAATGTTGTTCTATACTTCTAATTGACTTAAAATATGCATTGCTAAATGAGGCTTTATTCGAATTTTTTTTCTTCGACATCGAGTTTCGAGTTTATATAATCGTCTTAGATTTGTAAGGATATCCACCTTAATTGTACAAACACTTAAAAGTGGTTGGAATGAGCTTGCATTTAGATTTGTCTAAAAGAAATAACTTAAAATTAAAAGTCTTCAGTTTTTGTTTGTGAAGTCAATAGTCCATACTTCATGAATAAAACAAAGGGAGTCCAAGTCCATCAATATCAGAACTATATATAAGGGACTTTTATGACAAGATACCCCATAACAAAACAAGCTCCTCAAATACATTTTAGTCAATTTATTTTCTTACATGCATAATTATTTATAAAAATGTCAATTACGAGCATCGAAAGTAATTAAGATACGACTCTTCGCGATAAAAAAAAAAAAGATTTGCCCGGGTTTATATTTGACTTGGGAATATGTCGATTTGATGGAATCGTTCGGAGTTCGGACCGATCCAATGGTTTTCTGCTCCTCCGACCATACTTAGTAATAAATTTTATTTTCTTTGATCCACCAATCCTTTGTTTTGATTTTTTTGTCCACTAATCTCATATTATATTTTTTAGGATTAAAAAAAGAGAGAAATAATAATATTACCGGGCCGGCCCAAAAGCGCCAATAAACCGGGATCGGTAAAATCAATAGATTAGGTCGAACCGGACCAATAAATAATGTTTTGGCTTTTAGATAATTGAAGGATAAACAAATAAATAACGTTGCTAAACTAATAACTTATATAAATAAGACAAGACCCCAATCATCCACTTGATTATGTAAGTATGCATTATGGATTAAGAAAAATCTCAATTATAATTATGTATACACAAATAATTAAAATATGCATTTGGTGCAACAAACTCTTGACGTATATCTCAACGTTCTCATAAGTCATTACCACATCTAATGTAGCAAAAGCATGCACCAGACCGAAACATATAGTTAATCGGTATAAACTAATAAAGAACGAAAAATAACGTGGTATACCAGAAATTAGATACATATCGTGAAAAGAGTATGTGTACATGTGACATTTTCTTTTGGCGTTTGCGTTTAGCTCTTCTATACTAATAACAAGGTCTATACTAATAACAAGGGCGGTTGCGGTTGCAGTTTAGAGGGCCAGCGTCTGCGGTTAGAGAAGGAACCATGTTTCCCGGAGCGACTGGGAATCGCTGAGCAGAAGTGTACGGCAACACAATACTGCCGTAACCGGAAGGTACGAAATAAGCTCCGTTCTTGAAAACGTCCTTTGAAGTTCTCCATCTCCAATTGTTCCACCCTCCTTTCACTTCTCTCTTTGTCACCTGTTTATTTTTTTATCCATGCTTAAAATTTTATTTCCATGCATTAATCATAGCAATAGTTAATAGTATATATATTATTATATCTTAATGATCCTTAGAGTCCTTAGACATAACCAAAACCGGACGTCTAGCAATTAGTCAGCCGTGTAAACGACCGATGCTAAGCTGCCGTCGCTTTTTTTGGAAAATCAGCGGAAAAACTTGAGTGGTCGAATAGTCGTGGTCAATCCTAAGAAACGGATTTTTTATTTTTATTTTTTAAAGTAAGAAGAATATATAATTGGTGATTAATAGGTGATTCATACTTTCAATCAATGTAAGAATACTTTATGTCTATTGTTTGTTTTTTCAACAATATGCATTATTCGAATTTGAATACGGGTAATAACTTTCGATAAAAAATAATAATATGGGTAATAACACAATAAAGGACATCAATCCAGATTACTAGACTAAAATAACTATAAATGATCTTGGATCAAGCGGACCAAAAAGTGTCCCAAAATACTTTCGGCTATAAAAATCCGATCATTTTTTTCCTGGTTAAATAGTATTGAGAGCCAAATTTTCGTTCCTAATTTGTATGTGTATAACCGTATAAGTTTGTGTGAATTATGTGTATATGTATATATAATATTGGATTAGGAGGACAAAATTAAAATACCTCTTTGCTGTTAGATTTATCAGAAGCGATGAAATAGTTGCCTTCACTGAAAATGGTGGGATCGGCGCTACCACCAATTGCATACATTATCCATTTATCGTATCTATTGTTTGCCACATGAGCGTACCCTCGTCTTACCCTGCACCCACCACACTTCTTATATCATTATTTTTTTTCCTATCAGAGACACACTTTTTATATAATTATATTTTTAATTCTGCATTAAAACTAATTCGTAATAATTAGTGATTCTAATTTTTAAATTTTTAAATTAACATTACCTTGGCATTCTTTCCACAAGTCCTGGTCCAAAATGATTGAATGCCACGGTCACTTTCATGTTCACATCTGCCACGAAACCATCGTTGTGTCCAAGCAACATCACCTATACATAAATAACAACCAATATCATGTTAATTGCTCGAGAAATCAATCAGCTATATCAATGATTTCATAATGAATAGAATTATTTGAAATGTACTGACTTTATCATGCTGAGTAAAATAGTTGTTGGAAATGGTGATTCCCGTGGAAGCATGGATCACATCGATGAGTCCGTCCGTACAACTCGCTAGGTAACAATGATCGATCCAAATATTCGACGAACCGGAAACCGCGATCGCATCACCGTCCGATCCCTTACGGTGACCTACGTGCGTCGTGCTACTCCTCACCATTCCGTACTTCCCCGGTTTGCAGTCGTGGATCCTGATCCCGTGCACGATTACATTCGTCACTCCTTGTATCGTAATGCACGGACCGTACGCAATCTCCACTTTTGCCCCTCTCCCATCTATGGTCTTATAGCTATTGACCATGAGCTCATTCTCTAAGGTTATGACCATATCCTTAGCGAAAGTGATCCACAGAGGCTTGTCTTGGATCACGCCGTACCGCAGAGAACCCGGCTGAGGGTTCGCTGCATTGTCGTTAGGGTTTGTAACAACATATAAATTACCTTTCTTGCCTCCCAAGGCAGATGAACCAAACCCAACCGCACAATCGGCTAAATCTTTGCGGTTGGCAGCCCAGTCAGACTTGAGCCGCCAACATGAGTCTACTGGATTCATGATGTTCTGAGGTTTCTCCGGCAGGTAGCTGGCAACCGGGTTATACCCGTAGTAACCGTTGTTATCGGCACGAACCAAGGAATGACATAAGAGTAGTGCCACGGAGAGACACAGAACAGAGAAAAGAAGAGTCATGGTCCACTACGGGGTGTAGGGTTTGAGAAGGGAGATAAAGAAAATAGAAAAGATGGGCAAGTACTTAAGAAGTGTCAGATGAAAGATTGTGTCGGAAAGATTAGAAGGTGTGATAAACACGATCTTGTCCTAACAGTGGCCTAAAGATCAAAGTTGTATTGGTGAGATTTTGGTGTCTTTACACAAGATCACATGTACGTGCTTCCCCACGAACATTTATCTAGCCGACTTGCTTGGATGGAAAAATCCAACGTCTTAATTATATTTTCTTTTAATTAAATATTTTACATTAATTAGTATAATGTTTACCTGGTGAGGTGTTTTATATGTACCAATCGATTGCTACTTTTTTGGTCAGTGATTCAATAGATAAAATTGTTACTTTGATTAAAGCATAGTTTCATTCAATTGCAGCTAGCTCTCTTTAAATTTGTACTCCCAATCTAAGAGCCTATTAATGGCCCAATTAAAACAGAAGCCCACTATTAATTACATCTGCTAAAGGAAAGCCGAAAGCGTGCTGTCGTGCTGGTTTTTTTTTTCTTTTTTTTTTAAGATGATGGACCATTAGACCATCTCCAATGGTAGAACTCCAATTGGGGGTTTCAACAAATTTTTTAATATAAATTTGCCATCATCCAATTTTAAGAACCTTGATAATAAATTTTATTTTTTTTGGTGTCCATTAGTAGAACTCTTAATGGGTTTCTTAAAAATAAAAACACAATTAACACAACCCAAAAGTGAGTTTTATTATCACACGAATCTTAGAAACAATGTTTCAACATTTGTGTGTGTGTGCGCGTTGCATAAGGCCTTGAAAAAAAACGAAATAATGAGCGAACAATAAGCATAACAGAGAAGAAACTTAACGTGAAAATGACAACGTCATCTCCATATAGAGAGGTCCTCTGATATGCAGTATTGTCTCCCGCCAAGCAAGCTGAGGCCTTGTGACAAAGGCAACACAAGATATTAAGAGAGACGTTTGAACTAGTTTTCAAAAAATAATCGAACAAGCAGCAAACAAAAATACAAAACCTCCCTTCATCGATCCTTAAAAAAACAGCTTACAAGAAGTGCATATCGATTCAGAGTAAAAAACACAAAGAGATCAAAAATCCCAAGCAAGGGAATTCAGAGCAATTAGTGATCGGAAAATTCGGAAAGAGGCAAAAACAAAAATATGAAGAGGGGTCGGAGAAGCTTACAGAGAGAGTGTGGGTGTGAGAGGAGGAAGAAGGTTGAAGATGCTGAAGCAGTACCCTCTGTCCCTCCATCGCTTTTTCCATCGCCAATTATTGGAAGAAAACACAAGATTTTCTCAAAACGAAACTAAAGAATTTGGGCAAGAACCGTTGATGGTGCCTTAGACACGCGCAATACCTCCTTCACAGCTTTCAGTTGATCATCATCTGTGCATTAAAATATATCAATTGAACATCAGATGACTAAGAGCGTTAGAATCAAAGTGAGACTTGGTTGCATAAGAGCGTTAGAATCAACCCAACACTAAAGAATCAGAAGAATCATTTATACCTTTAGGATTCTACTTTGAATCAACATCTAAACAATCAAATTGGGTTTTCACGGCTGATACCACATGACTTTCCAATTTTCCATCATAATCTTCCTTAACCTCCTGCAATCGGATCATCAGTAATAAATCATTATAAATTCCCAAAAATTGATCTAGCAGTTGAGGAGATGATGATGATAGATGCCAAAAACCCAATTAGAACAACAATCGGATTGATCCTCTCACAATTAAATAACTCCTAATCGCTAGACACTAGGGATACAGAGCATAAACATTAGCATTCAGTGTGGAGAGAGATAGAAGAGACCTGCAAAAGCCTTGTGGAGTTGCTCAGCGTCTTCTTCGGGAAGAGGAACATTGCTGGGGACTTGCAAAACGCATTTGAAATTCTCAATAAGATGGATTGAAATTAGACGCCAACATATGAAAACTAAACACATGCCACTGCTTAATCCAAAATCCGGAGCTCACTAACAACTGAGAAAACATTAGGAAACTGCATCGTTTTGATCAAACCCTAACAAGCTTTCAACTCAAACCTAGAATAGAAAAGATGGATAAAACCTGGTTTCCGATGAATCCCAAATCATACAGGAAGAATCAATCAAACCCTAACAATTACAGAAAGGGGTAAAAAGAAATCGAAGCTTACCGGATACTGCAGAATAGTTGCCGGAGTTGTTTACCATGAAAAATCGAAGGAGTCGACGGATTCCGACCGGAGGAGCCGAAACCATTCTCTTCTTCCTATCGGAAATGAGAATGAGGAATGAATTTTTTTTTTTAATTTTAATTAGCTGATTAATCACGAATCGACACGCAAGGGGTTATTACCGATTCTAAAAACTCTATATTGAGAACCGATTCTGAACATATTATTTAATTTTGAATTAATTTTAAAAATTTTTCTGACAAAACCTTATGTTCAAAACCTCCGTCGGAGCTGCTCTTAACACTGTTTTCAACAAAATTACTAAAATAACATCCATGTATTCATCTAAACAAAATTATAATCGATAAGATCTCCAATGTTAAATTTTAATTAGCATTATTTTAATTATTTTATTTGCATTATTTTAATTATAAATTTTGAAACTGTTTAAGTTAAGAATCTCTATAAGAGTAATTAAAATTGTATGACTGCAATGGTAGAATCCCATTTGAGGTTCTTAAGAATAAAAAAATATTATTTTGAAAATTATAATATTTTAAGCAAATTTTTTTTAAAAAATTATTAAACATTTTATATTTTCTAAACCTTAAAAATTATTGTATTTCATAAATTTTGTGAAGTTTTAATTTTGTGAAATTTTGTAAATTTTTAATTTTTGTGAAGGTTTGTGAAATTTTAATTTTTGTGAAGTTTTGTGAAGTTTTAAAATTTTGTGAAGTTTTAATTATTTTTTTCAATTAAAATGAACCGATCAATCATAAACTGACACGTCTGGAATTCTTAACAATTTAAAAAATTCTATTAAAAACCGGTTCTTAACATTTTATTAAATTTTAAATTATTTTTTTTTAGTTTTTTCTGTAAGAACCCTATGGTAAAAACCCCATGTGAGCTCTCTATATAAAGCCAAACAATTGTTCATCGATGTTCACATAAAACCCTAGTTTCTGTTGTGATTCTTTGGATTCGTCGCCCCAGATTTAAAATAGTGATTGAGTTTCTTAGTCAATTTTCTTGTTCTTTCTCCATTTTATAAAGATCGCTTTTTCTGTGATGAAAGTGATGATAAGCATTAGTCGCACCATATTCAATATGGCGATTGATTTTCTTAGTCTGATTCATATTTCTTGTTCTATCATTTTTCTAATTGTTGTGTATAGTAGTTTTGGTTATATAGATCTGTTACGATACTTGAACTATGATGAAAACGTTGATAATTAAGGATTCATCGCCTCATATGTAATATGGCTAATAATGTTTTTTTTAACGTGTACATCAGGTTTTGCTTTTTTTTTAGTTTGATATATATGTATTAATATATACTTTTATAAATAGTATAAATAAATTATGGATAAAAGTCATTAATCTAAGACTAAGAAACAATATGTTTATTAATAGTTTTGCTTTTTTTTGAGTTTGATGTATTTATTAATATATACTTTTATAAACATTATAAATAAATTATGGATAGAAGTCATACTAAGAAACAATATGTTTATTAATAGGTATTACGTCTAGCCATGTTGGGCCAGTTAATATCATGTGCCACATATTCTCGGGCCTTGCTTTTCAAAATATATTCTCCCTCTTTCTTTTTTTTTGCCAGACGCGAAATTTTGAAATTCTTTTTTCCTCTCTCTCTTCCTCTGTGATCGCTTGCGTGCTTGGACTTGTCGTCTACAATGGCGAACTTGAAGGTCTGGTTTCTCTTCCGTTTTGAATTTCTTCGAGTTTAGAAGCTGGATCTCTAATCCGTCGATCTCTAATTTTCATTGATTTCGATATAAATAATTTGTTTGGTTCCGATTTTTGTTTAAATTTGATTTTTGAAATTGGTGAATCAGGGTGTTAAGAAATCCGTCGATCAGAAGTTTGCTGGATCTGTTGTCGCGTCGCCTGAGGCTTTGATTTTTTTTGTCCTCTACCTTAGCTTCGTTGCATCTAAGTGCATTGCTACGATGTTGCTTTGATTTTTATTTTGCTGCGGGTTTGCTTCCATTTTTCTAGTCCTCTTAAGCTTCGTTTCTTAGATTTTGCTGCGATGTTGCTTTGGTTTTTATTTTGCTGCGGGTTTGCTTCCATTTTGCTAGTCCTCTTAAGCTTCGTTTCTTAGATTCGCAGAACCTGCATCTGAGTCCTTCCTTAGCTTCGTTTCTCACCTTAGCTTCGTTTCTCTCTTCTCTAATTTTAGAAACTCTGTTAGATTTGAAAATTTGAATTTCATTTGGCCATGGCTCACTCATCTGCGATGTTGCTTTTGCTGCGGTTTCGCTTCTATTCTGCGAATCGCCAATCCGGTTTGTGCGAAACCCGTACAGAATCGAAGGTGTTCAAGGTCTCAAGGGAAGCATATCTGTGACGAGTTTGGTTTCTGAGTTTTGAATGTGAATTATTCTTGTGTTTTTTTTTATATTTTAATTCAGATTAGATAATTTTATAAACAATAAAAAAAAATGAATAAAAGTTAATTAGCAAGTTTAAGAAAGTGGTTTTGATAAAAGATTTATGTAATTTTTATTCTATTCAGATTAGATATTTACAAACAATAACAAAAATTATGAATAAAAGTTACTAACTTGTGAACAATACGTTGAGGTGCGGAACAATTTCGATTCCTTATGTCAGTTTGCTGTTATGAATTTGATTCATTATGTCTGTTTGCTGCTGTTGATGACTGCTGTTATGAAGGTAAGAGCATCTCTAATGGGAGGTTCCTACCAAAGTTCTAAGCAATAAACTATAATATTTTAATAGAAGAAATATTAATAAATAATAGAGGTTCTTTAAAATAGAAAGAGAAAATTATAAAATCTTTGGTTTAAGAGACTGCTTTCATGATTTAAAAAATTCTATATAATATTATATTATTATTTATTTGTTTAATATATTTTTAGAACCTCTCTTAGAATTTATGGTTGGGATGGTCTAAGAGCCTCACAGAAACTCAAGGAGGGTTGTGGTGACTAAGGATGAAGACGTTGTGGTGACTAAGGATGAAGACGCTAAAAAGAAGAAGAACATTGAGAAGAAGATGAAAAGGGAGAAGAATATGGAAATGAGAATGGTGGTTTATGATATTCGAGAGGTCGGTCCTCACAACATCACTGCCATGCAGGGGCGAGTTGCTCTGTCTAAAAAGGACAAGAAGAAGAAGAAGAAGCCTGAGCTCCTGCCTGAAGTTAAAAAGAAGTCGCTAGTCGCAAAAACTCTCGAGAATGAGGAGGTATGTAAGAAAAACCAGGCATCAAGAACTGTTAAGTAAACTCTCTATGACTTCTCTATGATAACTACGAGTAAATCTTAGCTTACAAGATTGATTTTCGCATCTCTCAAATCCAATCCATCCCAAAACAGAGGATTTTGGCTACAAGATTTGTGGTGAAAAACATTGAATGTTAACTGTGTTTTACGTTTTTTTTTAGGCTTATGTAAAGTGTAATCATTTCCGTATGTTCATAACTATTGTTGAGCCTCGTGTGTGGGATCATTTCCAACAGTATGAGTTACACTGAGAAGATTTTGCATGCACCATTATGATTATGATTGTTATTGTGCTCCGGCTATCTTGGTGGATCATCGAAAGCAAATATGTAATAAATTGATTATGGCCATCCCAGTTCATTTGTGTCATTCTCATCCGGATGACATGGAAACGGTTGGTCCCTCGATCAAGATACCTTCTCTGTACTCCAGTCTCATCAAACTAAGTATTGGAATTGAAAGATACCTCCAAGAAACGTTCCAAAGTATCCCGCATATCAGCACTTGTCATACCATCGAAAGGTGACTTATTGCCGCTTATGTTCATTGACTCCCAAAAAGGAAAAGAAACACAGAAAAACAGGACCAAGAAAAAACGCAAAAACATAATGAGACCTTGTTTTACTGCTTAAACCTATCATCCGAAGAGTCTCTCCTCAGTGCTGATACCATCGTATATTACAACGTCAAAAGCCTTCCATCTGTGGCTCTTTCGGGTTGCTTGCCTAAAGAAACCAACAAGCCTCTCGAGCTCAAGCATTGTAAAAAGGGAGTCCATCCCTGGAAGCACTCCTACCTCTTCTCCAACCACCTATACTACACATCAATGCCCAAAACAAACGAGAGGACTTGAAGAAAGTCCCCTTTTTGTTTTTGGTTTCTGTGGAAACTCGCAGATATGAAGTTGTGTTCACATACCTACCCCTTCAAGAAATGCTAAGCCGGGCGTCTGCTTGCTTCAGCTGTTTAAGAGGTTCTAGAAGCATCTGCGATTTTATTTTCCAGTTCAAACTTAAAATCAGACATAAAGTAAGCCAAGATCGAGACAAAGAGGGACAATGGCTAAAATATTTATTCACCGTGATTCATGGATTGTCCCTATGAATCGCTGAGAAGTCATAAAAGACTGTGCAAAACTAATTTAAACATGAGATGTTTCGTATGAGTCGCTGTCCCTTTTTTCCTGGCCAGGACCTACATGCTCTTCATCCTTACTTCACCACAATATATGTTTCTTTGTATCTATTTGATCATTAACTTTTAACCAGTTTGTCCTTGGTTTCACCAAAAGATTTGTTGTCCCCCGAGTAACTACTTAATCTGTTATTTTTGTAACGCACATTGATATCACCAACTAGGGACCCTTATGCTAACAAACAAAGCTATAAAGAAGCATGAGTTTGGTATTTTTGGCTTCTCTTTTATATTACAAGTTTTCTTATAATGTAACCAGCCTCTTGTATTCTTTATTAAAGTCTTAGTACCAAAATCTTGTCATATAAATTTTTATATAGGTTTCATATGTACCCAAATATCATGTCCTCTCACCATAACTTGTATAGCCCCACAAATTAATTTGCAGAAATATTTGATTACCAACTTGGGACCCTAAGAGTAGAAACATAAGCATGTGTTGTGTCTGGTTAGGTTTCTCAGGAGCTTGTCACAAAACCTGTCTAAAACTAATAGTTTCTCCTTCTATATAATGAAGTAAGCCTATGGTATTATTCATCAGTCATAACTTTCATTCAGAGAGCTCTACAAACAGAACTTACAAATATCGTCTACTTCTTTTCGATCTCAATCTCTACTATAAATGATGATGAGCACAAAGAAGCTAATTAAGATGGCCAAGAAATGGCAACAAAGAGCAGCTCTTAAGAGGAAAAGGATCTCATTTCAAAGATCAAGTACTGCTACTTGCTCAACCACCGTAGTAGATAAGGGTTGTTTTGTGGTCTACACAGCAGATAAAATCCGCTTTTCTTTTCCGATAAGTTATCGGAGCAACTCTGTTTTCCGAGAGCTCTTGAAAATATCTGAAGAAGAGTTTGGCCTTCCGACTTGTGGACCAATCACTTTGCCTTTCGATTCAATTTTTTTGGAGTACCTCATCAAGTTGATCGAAAGACGAATGGATGAAGATACAGAAAATGCTTTGTTAATGTCAATCTCTAGTGCTAGGTGCTCTTTACATTGTTCTTTACAGCAACAAGAACAACAGAGTAGTATTTCTCAACAATTGCTTGTATTTTAGAGTGTAGCAATTTCTGTGTTTGTAAAGATTAAAGATTCTATTGTATTAGATTAGACAAACCATAGTCAGAAATACAAATGTTATTTTTTGTTTAATTGTCTCATCAAAATTCAAAATCAACTTCCATTTTGAAAGAAAAATACTAATTGTTGTGACAGTTTCATCTCTGATATCATCAAACCCATTTTACTGAAAAATGGTGAAGCTGCTAAGAATTTCGTCAAATGTCCATATGAAGTTCATCTCTGATATCATCATAATATGAACTGTGTAAACACACACAAGATAGTACAATAACAAGAGTTGATTCTGATATACAATAATACACATATAATTGGAATTTTATATTTGTTGTAACAAGAAGAGTAACAGTTACTTGTAGTTTAGAGTCTCTAGACAAATAATATGTAGATACAAATAATATCTCAATATACAGTTTGACCTACTATTATCCACCAAAGAAAATTCCAATAATCATAGAAAATATTAATAACTTGATGAATAAATTTTATCGCAGTCCCCTCATAATTTATCGAAACATATTTCTTGCAAAGTATCTTTTGATAGATTCTCATGGTTTCATTATAAAATTTATCAAAACATCTTTTTTTCTTGCTAAGTTAAAATCTTTTCTGGTGGTCATCCGTAACCACTTAAATTCCTGCTGGTTTAACTTCTCTGAGAACATCATAGGACCTAGAAGTTCTACTTATTTCATTTAATTAGCAAATTTCTTTGTGTCTAAATTTTGTTATAATACCCACATGGCCATGTCTTTTTAACAGATGTTTTAATCCACAAGTTGATGATCATACAGGATTGATTACTAACTTTGGGACCCTTTATGATCACATACAACAAAGACAGAAGCATGTATTATGTCTGGTTTAATCGCTCTAAGTTTATCTAACTTATAATAGTTTCTCCTTATATATAGTCCAACAAGCCTATTGGATTTTTCATCAACCATAACTTGCATTCAAAGAGTTATACAACACAACTTACAAACATCTTTTGCTTTCCAATCTTAAAACAAAAAAGGCTTTTCCCTGAAGATGATGATGAACACAAAGAAGATCATGAAGATGGCCAAGAAATGGCAACAGAGAGCAGCCTTAAGCAGGAAAAGAATCTCATTTCAGAGATCAAGTACCAGTAGCAGCTCAAATGCTGTAGAAAAGGATGTTTTGTGGTTTACACTGCGGATAGAATCCGCTTTGCTTTTCCGATAAGTTACCTGAGCAACTCTGTTTTCCAAGAGCTCTTGAAGATCTCTGAAGAAGAGCTTGGCCTCCCCA
>JAHZTW010000173.1:0-29343 GCA_020283515.1 Alliaria petiolata | reverse complement strand
TTCAAATAGAAGAAAGAGCAATCAAATTTAGAGAAGGTTTCCTCCAAACTTCCTTGTAAAACATTTCATTTCCTCCCAGTAATGTAACTAGATAAGTTCTCTACTAATAAAGAACACTAACCACTGGATGGGGGTAGATGAAAGGGAGAAACTGAAACAGGGCAACCTATCAATACCCGCAAGAACAAGCAAAGACATATGTATACACAAAGAGAAGCAAAGGAGAAGGCGATTCTAACCTGGAGAGCACGGCAAACAGAGTCCATCTCCAAATCAAAATTGGGTTTTTCCCTACATGTCACAAGTTCCAGGACAGTACAACAAGATGTCCCAGATGCTTCAAGGACAGGAATTGCAATGGAACCACGAACTTGGTTATCTAGTGCATGCTTCATCCGTAAATACTCAGCGGTCTTGTAATACATCACGTTTGATGTCCACTCAGGTACTCCAGAGATAAAGACTCTCCCTGGAAGACCTGGAGAGGAGTATTGACTTGCTTCTGCAGAGAAGGTGAATTCCCTCGACACTTCACGGTATCCAGATAGCCTCGAGTCAAGCAAGTATGCTTGATCACAAGTGCTAAGCATGTACTGATCTCCCGTCTTAGTAGGAGTCCAAAACTGTGCCAGGATTCCCTCTCCAGAGAACTCCGTGAATAAACTCAATGCCTTGAGCATCTTCTCATCAAGTGAGTGGCTCAATGACCTTGGAACACTAGAGTCTATAGCGCCGGTTAAGTTACTACTCCTGCTTCGTTTACCGCTTATCCTTTCAGTATCAGATAGACAATAAAACTGAGAGCTAGTCTCCTGTACGGGTCTCTTTTCGCCAACGAAAGAGCCTTGTAAACCATGGAAAGAAGGAGAGGGATCTACATGTAACGCAGTAAAACCTCCAAAAGGCGTACTAGTAGTAGTAGATTGAGAGGTGGATAAGCCGTATTGAGTGAACAAGATATCTGTAGCGGAAGGGGTATTGCACCAAGAAGCAAAAGATTCAAAATTCACAAGCTCCGAAGAGCTAAACATATCTTCTTCTTCTTCTTCAGAGATCAAATTCTTAACCCAGCCATCCATTTCTTCGGTTGGAATATCTGGAAAAGAGAATCCTTTATCTCTGGATGCGGAAGGGTTTTCCATTGCTTGGATGATGATTAGATTGAGACACACAAAGACAAGACTTTTTCTCGCCGATCTTTTATATCCTCACTGGTTTGATTTCTTGGTAATACTGATGTTTAGCAGTTTGATTCACGAGTAACCTACACAAGGAAGAAATTCACAAACACCAGATTAATTTTCACTTAATCTTTTATGGTTCCAAAATTATGCTCTAATTCCGAAACTGAATTACGAAACAAGACAAACTTCACCGCAAGGAAAAGGGGAAAAAAAAAAACATATACATTCTTTAATCTCAGAAATGAACTATTGTATGGTCGAAAACGCGAAAGCAACAGCACATTTAGGAGGAATTCAAAATTATCCAGCTCATCGAGTTGCAAAAGTGTAAACAAACCCAACAAAACAAAAACACAATAAAAAAAACTCAGCGAACGAAATTCTGGGTTCTAGAGCTGAACCTGGAGCACCAAGCGATAAGACAGTGAAGAAGAGTTTCAAAAGAGGCGAAGCCACCGAGTGGTATTTCTGAGAGAGAAAGTTTAAGCCTCCGGGGAACGATAAAAGAGGAAACTTTGTTGTATAAAAATTACAAGTAGTAAAGCCGATTTGGTTCCAGTTAGCGGAAATTGCGCTACAGGCTTACTCTGAAGCTCGTGGGAGCTACATCAGCATAGAGAGAGAGACAGAGAGAGACGGTGAGAGACAGAGAGAGAGAGAGAGAGAGACGGTTCGGAGAAACTTCGAGGCTTCGAGTTCGAGCTTCTTCTTTATTTTGCCAAGACGGGACGGTGAAAAATGATTTCTTTCTTGTAAACGCGATTTTAAATCGCGGGTAAATGTAATGGTGTTTGTTTATTCTCTGCTTTTGGCGTGTGTGCGTGAGTCGAGCCGTAAAAACGAATGCGTGCTAATCGACCCCACCACAACGGATGACGTAATGAGAAAAGTTAGCGACATTTTTTAGTATTTTCTTCTTTTGTTTTTTTTCGATATCGTCTTTTCTATTTTTAATTTTTTGTTTTGTTTCCTATGAGGTAAGGTAAATCTCTAAATCTCTAATAAATGCTACGATTAATATAAGCTTTTTTAAATAAAAAAATCGAACTTTGATTAATATAAGCTTTCGCTCATAAAATCATAATCCTCGACACGTTAAAAACAATCATAATCCTTAAAATTTGTAGAATGCTAAATGAGATTATATTTATAGAATTTTCAATATTTTACTAATTCTATAAGTTTTTCCTGCAAATTTTGTTATGTTGTGGCAAAATAGTTTAACAATATCAAAATTAGAACCAGATAAATTTATTGTGATAGGATAAAAATTACTAAAATTTGTATGAATTTAGTTGAGTAATCGTGAAACATCAAATATTGATTCTTAATAAATGAAGGAAGGCTTGAGGTTAGTTACCTATCGTTTGTATGGATTCTTCGTGGTCCAGTTTGGAGTAAAATAAAAACTACGTTACGTAATTTTTATAGAATCATCTCCTCAGAAAATACTTTGAACCGTGGATATCAATTTTCATAGAACAGTATGATAATTAAATTAAATAAATAAAAAAATGGTTAAAGGAGTTTGAGAGATGATGATGTACGAAAAAACAGATAATGAAAACGATGATAAAGGATCTGCGGTGGAAGAGGAAAGTGACACGTGTGCATCTGTTGGATTCCGAAGACATATAAATTTGCGTAACCTGACGCCATTTCTCTCCTTCCTTCTCTCAATCACAGAGAGAGCTGTCACTTTCTCTCCTCTTCCCCATGCCCGACTTTCCTTATAAAACAACCCTATTTAAATTTTAAACAAAGCGACAGAAAGGATTTTAAATGGAAAGTTAACTACTTTCTCTTTCCTTTTTCTTTTTTTTCTCTCTCTCGTTTGAATTTTATTATCGAAAAATATTACAACTATGCAAAACAGAATAGGATACAAAGAGAATACAATGCTAAAAAGAACCTATGCAAAAATGAGGCTTGGGTTTTCGTTGACACATTGATAATATCATAAAGCTTTGTTCCAAGTCTTTCACCTACATAACCATCCAGAGGAATTCCCGCACAATGTGTGCTAACACTTTCCTTTTTAATTTCATTCTAGTTGGCAGAAAAAGAAACTAATGCATTTATTGGGGATATACATTGTATATTCGGATAAATGTCAAACTAAAGAAATATGTATAAATTCCTTCTTTCGATAAGTATAGTTTCCTAGTTTTATGTTGGCAAGAACCGATTTATACTTGTATAAATACTTTGGTTTGTGATTCATAATAAAGCATTCAGTTCGGTATCTAAATCTACATAGTATCAGAGCTTTAAGATTCTTAAACCTAATTTTTGTTTCCTTTGTTTTCTCGACAATCTTGATCGTGTATCATGGTTGGTTCGACGGATTCTTCGCTTACTTCCATGCCTGTGGCAGGGAAGGTTGATGAAACCATAACGATTTCGCCGTACTCGTTGTATGGTTCCGATAATCGTGGTTCAATGATTACCTCCGTCCAGTTGAATGGAGAAAATTACAATGAGTGGTGCTCGGAGATGTTTAACGCACTCCAAGCTAAACGGAAGTTGGGTTTTATCAATGGTACTTTGAAGAAACCCGGAATTAACAGTCCCGACCTAGAAAATTGGTTGACCGTTAATTCCATGATTATTGGCTGGATTCGTTCTTCAATCACGCCAAATGTCAAGTTTACCGTGACCTATATTACCGATGCACACTTGCTATGGGAAAACCTTAAACAACGGTTTTCTGTTGGGAACACGGTACGGGTTCATCAAATCAAGGCGCAACTCATGTCGTGTCGGCAAGATGGGCAGTCTGTGTTAGATTACTTTGGTCGACTTTCTACTTTGTGGGAAGAATTACAAGTATACCAAACTGTTCATGTGTGTTCGTGTGGAGGAGCCAAGACGATCGACATTGAAAGAGAGCATGAGAAGATACATCAATTTTTGTTGGGGCTCGATGACTCTAGGTTTGGAAGCATCTGCACCAACATAATTGGCACTGATCCTCTTCCTCTACTTGGTGAAATTTACAACAAAATTGTTCGTGAAGAACAACGGTTGTCTTCTGCTCGAAGTAATAATCAAGAGATCGTGGAATTCTATACTCGACGTGATCAACAATCTACTGCTTCTGCTCCTCGACAACAAGCCCCTGCTGCAGCAACGTCTGAAGGCCTGAGTGGAGCAGAGAACACGATTTTGTGATCTCGAGCACTATGTTCTCATTGTGGCTGAACAGGGCATGAAAAAAAAGATTGTTGGCAACTCGTAGGATTTCCGGATTGGTATGTCGAAAGAAATCAGGGTGTTGGTCGCGGACAGCAAAGTTCAGGACGAGGAAGAGGAGGTCGTGATTCGAGCTCCAACAACCCTAGACGTGGGCGCAATCAAGCTAATGTAGCTCACACTACTAGCTCCAATTCATCCACGTTTTCTGAGTTCACGGAGGATCAATGGAGGGTTCTTACAAAGATGGTTCAGGCCAAATCATCCACTCCTCACTCCGACAAGCTGTCTGGTAAGGTTGATCTTGGCAATGTTATTCTTGATACGGGGGCGTCTCATCATATGACATGACGTTTATCTCTCCTAACCAATCTCGAGAATGTGCCGCCATGCTCTGTTGCGTTTGCAGACGGGAGTAAAACTTTCGCAACGAGCATGGGATCTTTTCCTTTATCGTCTAAGATTACATTGCCACGAGTGTTATATGTCCCCA
The DNA here is from genome assembly GCA_020283515.1 of Alliaria petiolata. NCBI lineage: Eukaryota > Viridiplantae > Streptophyta > Magnoliopsida > Brassicales > Brassicaceae > Alliaria > Alliaria petiolata. Next base: position 24,471 of record JAHZTW010000173.1, on the reverse strand, counting down.
ATTTAAATTGCACATTAATATCTGTTGCAAAATTGCTCAAACAAACGAATTGTTTTGGAATCTTATCTGACACGATTTATGTTTTACAGGACCGTTTTTCGAGGACCATGATTGGAACTGGTGAAGAGCGGGATGGTGTGTATTATTTTACAGATAATGTCTCAGCAAAGAGTCATCAAGCAGTTGGAGTTTCAGATCAAGCTTTGTGGCATCAGCGTTTGGGGCATCCGTCTTTTTCAGTATTTTCGGATTTGGATTTGTTTTCTGGTTCTAAGAAATTTGCTAGCTCTAGTCCTTGCGACATTTGTTTTCGAGCTAAGCAAACTCGTGAAGTTTTTTATGATAGTATGAATAAAACAACGGAATGTTTTTCCCTTATTTATGTCGATGTTTGGGGACCATATCGAGTCCCTTCTTCCTGCGGTGCGGTTTATTTTTAAACCACAGTAGATGACTTTTCGAGAGCTGTGTGGACGTACTTATTGCTTGAAAAATCTGAAGTCAAAGACGTATTGAAGAAGTTTCTTGCGTATGCTGAACGGCAGTTTAATAAGTTGGTGAAAATAGTTCGAAGCGACAATGGTACTGAATTCATGGTTCTTTCTTCATTCTTTAAAGACAATGGAATCATCCATCAAACATCTTGTGTCGCGACACCACAACAGAATGGAAGGGTCGAGAGGAAGCACATACACATTCTTAATGTTTCTCGAGCATTGTTGTTTCAAGCTAGTCTTCCGATAAAGTTTTGGGGTGAGGCTGTCCTCACGGCTGCTTATTTGATAAATCGTACACCAACATCATTACACCAAGGACGGTCGCAATTTAAGATTCTTCGTGGTGTAAAACCCGATTACAAGCACCTTCGAGTTTTTGGATCCGCGTGTTACGTTCATCGAATGACTCGAGACAAAGACAAATTTGCTTCTCGCAGTCGCTTATGTGTCTTCCTTGGTTACCCCTTCGGGAAGAAAGGTTGGAAGGTTTACGATATCGAGCGTAATGAATCTTTGGTGTCTCGGGATGTTGTGTTTCGGGAAGAAGTTTTCCCCTTTTCACAAATGGCTTCTACATCGGTGTCGTCATCTACTGAGGCGGTAATTTGCGATGATGATTGGCTCATTACGCCTGATGTAAGGGGGAGCATGTCAGCTCCCGTAGAGGTCGCATCACCTGTGGTTATGGAAACAGAACAGTTTGCTCCGGTTTCACCTTCCTCTTTGGTGGACGAATAATCTTTGCCATCTATACCGGACTCGCCGGTTATTGAGGAGTCGCCGATTGTTGAGGATTCGCCAGTTCCTGCATTGTCTGAGCCTAGTATACCAGAAGCTCTTGGTAGAGGTTTGCGCCAAAAGACACAATCCGTATTGCTCAAGGACTATGTTGCGTATAATACACATCACCCTCTTCCCACCTCAAATGGTTCTCTCTCTGTGTCATCTCCAATGGTCCCAGGTAATTCACTTTATCCTCTGTCTGATTTTGTGTCTGATGTTCAATTTTTGGCAGGACATCGTGCGTATCTGGCTGCTATTACTGCCGAGAATGAGCCTAAGCATTTTAAGGAAGCGGTGCGTATTCCGGTATGGAATAACGCAATGACTACAGAGGTAGTTGCACTTGAGGAAAAATACACTTGGGACATTTGTGATCTTCCTCTTGGCAAAGAAGCAATTGGTAGTCAATGGGTGTTTAAAGTGAAATACAATGCGGATGGCACGGTGGAAAGATACAAGGCTCGTCTTGTTGTTCAAGGCAATAATCAGGTGGAAGGTGAAGACTATGACGAGACTTTTGCTCTGGTGGTTAAAATGACTACGGTTCGCACTGTTTTGTGTCTCGTCTCGGCAAACAATTGGGAAGTGTACCAAATGGACGTTCAAAATGCTTTTCATCATGGAGATCTTACGGAAGAAGTGTATATGAAACTTCCTCCTGGTTTTAGGCATTCTCATCCTGGCAAAGTGTGTCGTCTTCGTAAATCCCTATACGGGCTCAAGCAAGCACCAAGATGTTGGTTTAAAAAGCTTTCGGATTCCCTTCTCAAGTTTGGTTTTATTCAGTCTTATGACGATTACTCGTTGTTCTCTTACTCACGCAAAAATATCGAACTTCGTGTACTCATCTATGTGGATGATCTCATTATCTGCGGCAATGATTCGTATATGCTTCAGAAGTTTAAAGAATATTTGGGCCGATGTTTTGCGATGAAAGATTTGGGGAAATTAAAATACTTTCTTGGTATTGAAGTTAGTCGTGGTCCGGAGGGAATATTTTTATCTCAGCGTAAGTATAGTTTGGATATTATTTCAGAAACCGGGAACCTTGGTTCTAAGCCTGCTTCAACGCCACTCGAACAAAACCACCAGCTTGCCACGGTTGATAGTCCTATCCTTGATGATCCGACGAAGTATCGACGTCTAGTCGGTCGCTTGATCTATCTTTTGAATACTCGACCAGAGCTTTGTTATTCAGTTCATGTCTTGTCACAATTTATGAAGGCCCCTACGGAGGCTCATTGGAATGCAGCTCTTCGAGTGGTGCGGTTTTTGAAGGGCACGCCGGGTCAAGGCATACTCCTTAAATCTGACTCCGATCTTACTCTTACAATTTACTGTGATGCTGATTGGGCATCTTGTCCATTAACAAGACGTTCTCTTAGTGCCTTTGTTGTTATGCTTGGTGGTTCGCCTATTGCTTGGAAGACTAAGAAACAATAAACCGTCTCTCATTCTTCTGCGGAGGCCGAGTATCCGTCTATGGCTGCTGCGCTACGGGAGATCAAATGGATTTGCCGACTCCTGTCCAGTCTTGGTGTTGATCAAACATCTCCAACACGATTTTTCTGCGACAGCAAGGCTGCTATTCACATTGCCACAAACCCGGTCTTCCACGAACGTACCAAACACATTGAAAACGACTGTCATGCGGTAAGGGATGCTGTTACGGAAGGGTTTATTGTTCTACATCACATACAGACAGATTCTCAGATTGCAGATATTTTGACAAAGGCTCTTGGGCGTGTTCCGTTTCAACTTTTAGTATCCAAGTTGGGTGTTCAGAATCTTCACACTCCAACGTGAGGGGGAGTATTGGGGATATACATCGTATATTCGGATAAATGTAAAACTAAAGGAATATGTATAAATTCCTTCTTTCGATAAGTATAGTTTCCTAGTTTTATGTTGGCAAGAACCGACTTATACTTGTATAAATACTTTGGTTTGTGATTCATAATAAAGCATTTAGTTCGGTATCTAAATCTACAGCATTGAAGGATATGTTTGAAAGAAACAAAGGATAGAATCCCACTATAGTTATGTTCATTCGTAACTTTTTGCCATTCATACCAACACTATGTTTGTTAATTATTTTTACAATTCTGTTTACCTGTAAATTATCTTCAGTTAGTTTCAGAGGCGGATCCACCTTATGAAAAGATGGATCAGTTCACACTCCTAACAAAATATAAACATTAATTATAGAATTTTTTTTTATAAATTTTGACAGCTCAATTGGTTTAAATATCAGTTGGTGATCCTCCTAACCTGAGTTCAACTCTTCATTTTGTACCATATTTTTTAGTTTTTCTCAATTTTTATTTGGGCTTAAAACCTAATTTGTGTTATATATTTTATAGCATAGACTTTAAAACTCATATTTATTTGGACTTAAAATCTAATTTGTGTTAATATTTTTTAGTCTTGACCTTAAAGCTTTGTTTTGTTTTTGTTTTTCTTTAATTTAAATTAAATATTATATATTAAAATAATTAATTTAATTTATGACTTGGTAAAAAAATTTTATGGAACCGCCACTAGTTAGTTTGATGTTATGTGAGCTTAGTAACAAAAATATGTTTTTGTTCCCTAAGACCACTTCCATGCACATTTTTCAGAGGGTTTTAAAATTAAAAATATTTAAAAAATAATGAACAGTTAATATCGCAAAGACACGTGAGACATCTAAGATCTCTTAGGTGGCATTTTATCATTGGGTGACAGATTTAATTTTTTTTTTATTCTTCTTTTTTGTAAAAATTATGTATGAAGACACTTTTAATTAGATGACCAATGAGGTTGCTCTAATGTTTTTTTTGTCAGAGCCTAATTAATGCCTTATATCATTATTTTTGTAGAAGAGAAACTGATCCTTAACCTAAAGGTCCTACTAAACCATGTCATGTTGTTACACATTTTTTTTAGCTAGTAGATCACGTATTAATTTTTTAAAAAATTGCTTTGGATCTCCCATAGTATAGGAGCGTCTGTCGGCAGAATGGATTAGTTGTCCAATTCATTTAAATAAGAGAATTAAAAAAAAAAAATCAACATACAAAGTCATCTTGAGACTGTCTTCAATTTTGGTTATTTGAAGACAGGTTTTTTTTTTAGTCTACAATACATACACTACTGCAATACAAAAATTTAATATAATCCGGTTCTTTAAATTGCCAAGTGCTAAGCCTTTTGTTTTTAACAGCCTTTAAACTGCTAACTAATCGTTAAAAAGGAAGAAGATCTAAAGGGCATAAAGAATTGTTGATGTAGTTTTTACTACCATTGTTTCAAAACCTAATAGAAACAAACGAACTCACGTGGGATTAAGCATCTAGACGCTAATTGCATTCTCAAATAAAACACCAAACGATTTTATAAGTTTTGTTAGAAAACAAAACACAGCACTATTAAAACAGACTAATTATACCAATAAGAATAATAATTTGTTGATATATAAACTCGAGATTATTTAGTGTTGTTTATAGCTTTTTTGTTTTTGTGATTATCCTTGTTGAGAACTTATGTGAAATTGTTTGAAATTTTTTTAAAAAACTTATGTGAAATACTGAAATATAAATAGATTCTTCGAGAACAAACAAAGTAGTAAGTAATGGGGACCACGGCATTAATTATGATTATATATTCTGATGGTATTCTGCCCTAACCTAGTCTTTAATTATAAGTTAAAACTATTCCCGCTTATGTCACGAATGTCCACTTCCTCTTGTCGCTACATGTTTCTCCTTAAAAACAGATTCCTAAAGTCGAGATATGCTTAAATCCCGGCCGTCCATTCTCCTTTCAAGATTCGGATTCTCTTTCAAGATTCCTTAGCTCCATCCGTGGAATCTTCAACAATATACAAAGATACCTACGTCGCTTGTAGGACTGTGCTAGTTCTCCTATTTGGGGTTTTATTTTATTTTATTTTTATTTCTAAACTAGTATTTATTTTTTTAATTTTCTTAAGAGTGGTTAGTTTTTTTTTTTTCCTCACATTAAGTATGCGGTGTAGGAATGAATCATCACAATATATAACTCGTTTATTGTTGTGTGTCGGCACGTAACTCGTTTAACTGTTATTCGAACTTTGAATCCAGTTTATGCTAAATGCAAATAAACAGTCAAAATCCAAGATTATCTCCACTCCAAATCTATACTACGCAAAATATTCGATTGCTATCTAACTTACTAACTTTTGCAATGGCTAAAACAAAAACTAATTTTATAAGTGTTTTGGATACACTGATACACACACACATATATACAAACATCAGTTATCATTGAATAGTAAAGCTACAGTTAAGAAGACTTTTTCGACATGTTTAATTGTGTAGTCTTTTTTTTTTATAACAATTTTAACTGTTTATATATCGTAGTTCATGTAGACAGTAACTAGTTGTTTAACGGTAGATACTTAATTATGCGCCAAAATAGTTCACAACTTTTCATAACTCCAGATAGGGTTGAAAAGGTCAGATGCAATTACACTATTAACTGTCTTATATATATGTTTTCGTTCATGTAATTTTATTATATATATATAGAGATTGGTTCAAGTAGTTTACAATATCTAGTAAACGGTCTTTATCGACGACAAAAATAAAAATAGAGAAGGTATAAAAAAGGGAATAAGGTTTAAAATATAATAAATATATAAAGGGTATTTTAGTCTATGTTTGCTGTTAATGTATATTCATAATTTCATATCATGTCATCTTTAGAACAGGTGTGGCATTTATTTCATTTTATGTATAAAAAGTAAAACAAGTTTTCTCGTCAACCGTCACATAATCATTAAAAAAAAGTTTATAAATATCGCAGTAATCTTTAGTAAAGTTAAAATCGTCACTATCAAATGTGTTTACGTGGAATGAGAAGATTTCCACTGTAATTCTCTTTTGGGGAATGTCAACTTGTGATGTTGGTCGCTTTCTAACATCAAATGATAGATTGATGAGTAACCTATATATGTTTGGGTATTTCCCTCTTTTTTAACGTTACATTTCACATAGAAGAAGAATTTTAGTATTTTAATTGTTTTAAAATCTAGGATACATCATTGACAAAAAAAAAAAAAAATCTAGGATACATCATAATTCATAATTGATATTGTTCAGTAGTTTGCCACCTGTGTTATGTTGGGTCCCCACATAACTTTTAATCAAGATCACTTTCTATAAATTTTATTGGATAACATTTACNAACCTCGTCTGTCATTTCAGGAATTGCTGAAACCCCCGAGTTCCTTTGTCCAGGCAGATCCTCTGGATATGTGGAAGCTGAAGGCTCTGTTCTATAAGATTCTGTCTCCCAAATTCCAGGCTGAGTGGTGAAGTCATCGGTTCTAGAAGGTGAAAATCTCATAGGTGGCGACGGCATGTACTCAAGGTAACCGCCGGCCCTTAAACGTTCGATTGGCGGAGGAGAAGACTCTGCCTGTGCGGATTGAGGGTTTGCAAAGTCTTGGACATGTTCAGTTTGTTGAACTGGAGACAGATGAACTGTACTGTCTGGAATAGTAGTATCAGGAACAGCAGATTGTGGAATAGGAGAGGTCGGGTTAACTTCTGTTTCAGCTTCTCGTGGAGGAGATGATACAGATGCAGGTTCCGGAACAGTTTCATCAGAAACAGCAAGATATGGCTTTGAAGCTACACAGTCCTTTTCAAAGACGCTGCGTAAGACATTTGAGAAGCCTGTGGATAGACAGAGACAGGTTATAAACGTTCTTCAAAAAAGGAAACAAAGGGCAAAAGAAGGTAAAACCGTCGAAAAAAAAGAAAGAGTATCACAGGAAAATTACCAGTAAACAAGGGCTCATTGAAAATTTGATCCTTCTTTGACTGGTTAATCATTCTCCAGATATTTATTTGAGATGAAGGCAACTTCTTTCTCTTACAAAGAGTATCACTAGGATCCTCAAGCCTTTCTCTCATGTACCTGTCCAAATTCTTTGATCAGTATGCAAAAGGTAACAAAATAACCAAAGCCACATGAAGCAATGGAAAATTTATTACCTGTTAGTTAATACAGTGACCTTATCAAAGTGCTTCCTCTTCCTTGGCCTTGCTTGTGGTGGGGGAGGAGGAGTTGGCTGAAGTTCCAGTTGAGGTGATGGATGCACTTAACATCAAAACAAAACAAAGATTATAAATAAATAATATGACAGTACATATACTGGTTAATCATTGTGAATTATCAGAGAAAGTTAATTAGCTCACCAAAAAATCCACGTTCTTCCACAGAACCAGCAAAACCTGGAGATCTTGAGCGAAGCTCAAACGTCGAATGTCCTCTAGAATCTAACACCACTTCATCAATTTCAGGCATCGTGTATTCCTTCTCAGTCAAAGTTTCATCTAAAGATCCAGTGCGTTGTTCTGCAGCAAATGATGGAGGGCTAAAATCATGTCCAGCAAATGATGGAGGGCTAATGTCATGTGCAGCGTCACGCCTTATCTCAATCTCGGGATAACTTCCAGGAGAACTGGCATTGCTTCTCTCGGGACTGGGTTTGAGCGCTTCTGTCAAGCTACTTTGTCTAGGATCCTGGAATTCAGGGATTTCCTCTGTGTCGTTACGAGGACCATAGGTTCCAGTATCAAGACCAACATTGAAGTCTCCTGGCTCATTGTTTGGTTCTGTCTCATAAGCCATTTCAACATCAGTTGCTCCAAGATTCCCACTCACAGGGACTGTGGCTTGGCTGCTTTAATCATAAGAAGAGGTAACAACCATTAAAAAGCATATCCTTGTAACAGATGAGAGAAAGAATTAGGTGTAGTAGAGGAAACAAAACTCGACGAAGAGACTCACTCGACATCCATCGGGCTAGATTCTGGATTCATGTCCTGTAAGAAAGACATACAAACTTTCCTTCAATGAAAGACATACAAACTTTCCTTCAATAAAAAGTTCTCGGAGACATGATGAAACAACTTCAAAGTCATAAAGACAAAAGCAGGAATCTCACCTCATCGAATGTTATAGCAACATAAGGATCAACGCCAGTAGGAATTTGATCTGCAAAAGTCAGCATCAGCATCATTAACACCTCGAATCATGGTATATAATGCATCTGCAACAAAACAATAACTAAAAACAAAACGTACCTGTGAGAGTGATATCTTCCTCACTCCGAAGATGGTTATCAGATTCCCTAAGAATCACAAGAACAGAATAAAAAAATGTTAACAACTCTCAGGAGATCTTTATTACAGAGCAAACTCACATTAAAAATAAGGTGAAAAAGATGGGTACCTCTCGTGTGTGTCATCCTCCAAGTCGAAATCGTCCAAGTTTAGTCTTTGAGGTAAAGTCACAGACTCAACCGGCGCTTGTCTCGCATCTTCAGGCAAGTCAACTTGAGTAGAAACGAAAGCCTTAGCTAACCAAGTGCTAAAGAGATTACAGTCACGGAAAAGATAGTCCACTTGCTTTGAGTATATCCGCACAACCCCAAGTAGAAGGTAACCTGACAATCTCAATGCCATTGGTACCTCAGGAAAAATTATGAGATCTGCAAAAGGCAATTACAACATATTATATATATTTACAGATTAATCAAAAAGTCGAAACTTTTACAGTTTTATGAGGCAAAAGCGCAATTTGGTGAATGCCCATGTCAAGAATAATCACAACGGACCGGAAAAAAGTGTTGAATTTTCGAATTGGATTATAATCAAAGGAGATTAAAAAAAAAAAAAAAGCCAACTTTTGATCAGAAAGCAAAATCGAAAGCGAAAGAAGACGAACCAACTGTTTTGGGGATGTTAGTGGCGGTGTAGTGAGACTTCTTGAGGCGGTTTTGCAAGTGAGCGGCGGTCCACACCGTCCCCAATGGACCCTTTCGAGCCAAATGAGTCTGCGAGTAAAACATTTGCTTCTTTCAAAGTATCAGATGGAGAAATCAGGTAAACAAGCAAAAGGGCAAGGTTCTTCCGAATCGCGTTGAGAGAGAAGGTTTAGCGAAGGTTAGAAAAACCCAATCGATGTCGAATACAGGGGACGAAGAGGTTAGGGTTTTTATCTGTTTTTGGAGAAGAAGAAGAAGAGATTTTTTTTTTTAGTGGCGCGGGAAAAATATTTAGCGACGCGCGATGTTGAAATATTGGAGAAACTTGCGGAACAACGACTAAATTATTATCATCATCAATAAAGGAAAACAAATTATGACTGAAGAAACTTGCGGAACAACAACTAAACTCTTCGGATATCAATTTGGGCCATTAAACCCAATAGCCAAATTGTCGGATAACTGGGCCTAAGGGGCTTATTTGGAAATTCGTGTATATGACACATCTAGGGTTTCCTTCTTAAAGAGTATTAAGGCCTGTCTCTTATACACATCTAGATGTGTATAAGAGACAGGTCTAGAAATAGGCTGTGCTGTAATTTGATGTTCTTTCTTTATGTGGTTATCACTGCAGCGTGCAAACTTTCAGGTGGAGGGACCAACTGGAGTGATGGATCAATTGCAAACACTCTGGCATATACTGCAACTCACAGATAAAGAGATCTTTTCTCACCTATCGCGTATCGGTGCTGAAAGCCTTCACTTTGCATTCCGGATGCTGTTAGTGTTGTTCCGACGGGAGTTGTCTTTTAATGAGGCACTAAGGATGTGGGAGGTTGTCTCTTGTGTTGCCGGTTTCTTTCTCACTCTATGTTTCTTTGGTTTATAGTCCACACAAGTAGATAGATTGCTGTGATAGGTTCTTTGTGTTGAGCTAACAGAGTAGAAAAATTTGAAAACAAATGGATTTTCCCATAACTGCATATTTTGAGTCTGGTTTAGCTGTTGAAACTATGATAATTAGATTTCATTACTTGACTGTGCGTCTCACTCATGATAACAAAAGGATTTCAGCTATCTAATGGTTGCAAGAGCTTGGTGAAACAGAGAATCTTGGATTACTTGTTAAGTATAACTGTCTTTACTTATCAGATTCAAAAGCTCTTGCAAATGTATTCAAGGGTCTTATTCTGTTGTAGATGATGTGGGCTGCTGATTTTAACGAGTCTGTTGCTGAAACTTTGGAGAATGATTGCTTGGAGCCGTTGCTGGTTCAGCTTCCAAGACAATCTGGAGCTGAGTTTGGGGACCAAAAAACCGATGATGGACATGGCACTAGGAAAAGTAGCTGTCTCTTATACACATCTAGATGTGTATAAGAGACAGGTGTGTGTGTGTTTTGATTACTGATGTTTTCTGGTGGAGAGGGAAAGAAATGGACTTGTGGGAATCCTGGTCTGGTAAGTCTGCAAAAAGTGGCTTCTTTGGTTCGGGATCTGAGCGAGCCTTGTCTTTCACAATCCGGGATACAGGTTCTTCTAACTGTAAGATCCTTTCATTCGCCCTTTTCTTCTTTTGGCTTCAAATGGTTTATAAGAAACATACTTTAGGGTCTTGTCTCTTGAGAGTTGAGGAATGTTTCAGAATCCATTGTATGTTTCTTGCTTTCTTTGTCATTTCTTAATTGCCGGTTTTTTCATGTCTACTTACAGTGTTTTGATTGACCACACATGCTGAAAGTATCTATTTTTATTTTTATATGCAAATGTGTTCATTTCAAATGTACTCCTGAAATAAGATGATTAAAAGTGAAAAGTGTTTCACATATACAGATCGGAAAAATGCTTAAGCCAGAGAAGTGGCGGGCCTTTTTCGATTGTGATGGAAAGGTTTCTGGTTTCCAGAAGGCGCTCAAATTAATTATCTTGGGGGTGTGTTTTCTTTGGCAAATAATTTTGTAGCATTCAGGCTATACACTTGTACTCTAGAGCTACTGGAACTGCTTCACAATTTAATTCTTTCATTCGATATCCTGAGGCTTCCCTTTTTGTTGTTGTTGTTAGGGAATCGACCCATCAATAAGAGCTGAAGTTTGGGAATTTCTCCTTGGCTGTTATGCATTGAGCAGCACCTCTGAGTACCGTAGTCAACTCAGGGTAGCCCGGAGGTCGGACAGTTTGTTTGCTTTGATGTTGTATCAGAGAGACTGCTAAGTGAAATAGGAAATTTTAATGCTCTGTTTACCATTCATGCAGAGAACGATACAATGAGCTGCTGAAGCAATGCCAGATGATGCATTCGAGTGTGGGAACTGGTTCACTTGCCTATGTTGTGGGCTCTAAATTCATGGATATGCGAAAGTCATACAAAAAGGAGGTGGCAAAGGAAGCTACAGATGAAAGCACAGAAGCTTCTACAGATGGTAATGAGAAAAATGAAAATCACGGTGTTTGGAGTAATAATGATACTGACGCATCTCATGTGCACAGAAGAGGAAGTTCTAGTGATTCAGTTGACCAAGTAAGTGGAAGAGAAAGTCCTGAAAGTACTTCTCCTTTTGTACCGGCATCTAGCCCACATGGCTTTCCTTCCCCTGGTCCTTATGTTGCGGATGGTTTCTTTGACTTTCCAAATTTGTTTGGGAGGAGAAGTTTAGATAAGAAAGGGCTTTCTTCTCCAGATGAGGAATCTTCAATGCAAAGTGAATCAAGATCTGAGTATGAGGGAATGCACAGTTTTCGAATTGATAAGAATGCGGATTTAGTTATAGAGTCGCACGGGTCTTCTTATAACAACATAACTGCATCCATTAACTCAGAAATTGAAGTGGTACATCCTGACTCTGTTGAACAATTGTCTCATTCCGGCTGCACTACGGAGATAGTTGATGGTTTGAGAATATCAGATGTCCCTGAAATGCCATCGGCAAAGGAGACTCCTCCTCGGGGTGGGACTGTCACGGAAGATCGGATGTCTGAATGGCTTTGGACACTGCACCGAATAGGTACCAGTTGTGTTAGTATCTTTTATTTCGGAGAACTTGCAAGAAATCTTGCTCTTCAGTTTCAGCCTGCGCATGTTAATGAACACTATTCCGAATCAATAATTACTTCTTTTACCCCCCACAGTTGTTGATGTGGTAAGGACAGATAGCCACCTTGAGTTCTATGAGGATCCAAGTAATCTAGGAAGAATGTCAGATATCCTTGCGGTCTATGCTTGGGTTGATCCTGCAACTGGTTATTGCCAAGGTTCCAAATCTCTCTTGAGTTGGGTTTGTAACTTTTTTTTTATTAATCGACGTAGATACTGATGTAGGATACTAACTGTCTGGTGGACAGNTCTACCTTGTTCTCCCTGTCAAACCATCAGAATCTTGACTAGCTGGCGATCTTACCGGCGTATCTCCACCTACCTCCAGGAAATAAAGTTCCTGTATGACACATGCAAATGGTATTGCTATCAATGTCAGTAAAGCACCAAGAATGGTAAAAACAAAACATGCGAAAACCGTGAGAACAAACCTCGTCTGCCATTTCAGGAATTCCTGAAACCCCCGAGTTCCTTTGTCCAGGCAGATCCTCTGGATATGTGGAAGTTGAAGGCTCTGTTCTATAAGATTCTGGCTCCCAAATTCCAGGCTGAGTGGTGAAGTCATCGGTTCTAGAAGGTGAAAATCTCATAGGTGGCGACGGCATGTACTCAGGGTAACCGCCAGCCCTTAAACGTTCGATTGGCGGAGGAGAAGACTCTGCCTGTGCGGATTGAGGGTTTGCAAAGTCTTGGACATCTTCAGTTTGCTGACCTGGAGACAGATGAACTGTACTGTCTGGAATAGTAGTATCAGGAACCGCAGATTGTGGAATAGGAGAGGTCGGGTTAACTTCTGTTTCAGCTTCCCGTGGAGGAGATGGTACAGATGAAGGTTCCGGAATTGTTTCATCAGAAACAGCAAGATATGGCTTTGAAGCTACACAGTCCTTTTCAAAGACGCTGCGTAAGACATTTGAGAAGCCTATGGATAGACAGAGACAGGTAATAAACGTTCTTCAAAAAACGAAACAAAGGGCAACAGAAGGCAAAACCGTCGAAAAAAAGAAAGAGTATCACTGGAAATTTACCAGTAAGCAAGGGCTCATTGAAAATTTGATCCTTCTTTGACTGGTTATTCATTCTCCAGATATTTACTTGAGACGAAGGCAACTTCTTTCTCTTACAAAGAGTATCACTAGGATCCTCAAGCCTTTCTCTCATGCACCTGTCCAAATTCTTTGATCAGTATGCAAAAGGTAATAAAATAACCAAAGTCACATGAAGCAATGGAAAATTTATTACCTGTTAGTTAATACAGTGACCTTATCAAAGTGCTTCCTCTTCCTTGGCCTTGCTTGTGGTGGGGGAGGAGGAGTTGGCTGAAGTTCCAGTTGAGGTGATGGATGCACTTAACATCAAAACAAAACAAATATTATAATTAAATAATATGATAGTACATATATTGGTTAATCATTGTGAATTATCAGAGAATGTTATTTAGCTCACCAAAAATTCCACGTTCTTCCTCAGAACCAGCAAAATCTGGAGATCTTGAGCGAAGCTCAAACGTCGAATGTCCTCTAGAATTTAACACTTCTTCATCAATTTCAGGCATTGTGTATTCCTTCTCAGTCAAAGTTTCATCTAAAGATCCAGTGCGTTGTTCTGCAGCAAATGATGGAGGGCTAAAATCATGTTCAGCAAATGATGGAGGGCTAATGTCATGTGCAGCGTCACGCCTTATCTCAATCTCGGGATAACTTCCAGGAGAACTGGCATTGCTTCTCTCGGGACTGGGTTTGAGCGCTTCTGTCAAGCTACTTTGTCTAGGATCCTGGAATTCAGGGATTTCCTCTGTGTCGTTACGAGGACCATAGGTTCCAGTATCAAGACCAACATTGAAGTCTCCTGGCTCATTGTTTGGTTCTGTCTCATAAGCCATTTCAACATCAGTTGCTCCAAGATTCCCACTCACAGGGACTGTGGCTTGGCTGCTTTAATCATAAGAAGAGGTAACAACCATTAAAAAGCATATCCTTGTAACAGATGAGAGAAAGAATTAGGTGTAGTAGAGGAAACAAAACTCGACGAAGAGACTCACTCGACATCCATCGGGCTAGATTCTGGATTCATGTCCTGTAAGAAAGACATACAAACTTTCCTTCAATGAAAGACATACAAACTTTCCTTCAATAAAAAGTTCTCGGAGACATGATGAAACAACTTCAAAGTCATAAAGACAAAAGCAGGAATCTCACCTCATCGAATGTTATAGCAACATAAGGATCAACGCCAGTAGGAATTTGATCTGCAAAAGTCAGCATCAGCATCATTAACACCTCGAATCATGGTATATAATGCATCTGCAACAAAACAATAACTAAAAACAAAACGTACCTGTGAGAGTGATATCTTCCTCACTCCGAAGATGGTTATCAGATTCCCTAAGAATCACAAGAACAGAATAAAAAAATGTTAACAACTCTCAGGAGATCTTTATTACAGAGCAAACTCACATTAAAAATAAGGTGAAAAAGATGGGTACCTCTCGTGTGTGTCATCCTCCAAGTCGAAATCGTCCAAGTTTAGTTTTTGAGGTAAAGTCACAGACTCAACCGGCGCTTGTCTCGCATCTTCAGGCAAGTCAACTTGAGTAGAAACGAAAGCCTTAGCTAACCAAGTGCTAAAGAGATTACAGTCACGGAAAAGATAGTCCACTTGCTTTGAGTATATTCGCACAACCCCAAGTAGAAGGTAACCTGACAATCTCAATGCCATTGGTACCTCAGGAAAAATTATGAGATCTGCAAAAGGCAATTACAACATATTATATATATATATATATATATATATATATATATTTACAGATTAATCAAAAAGTCGAAACTTTTACAGTTTTATGAGGCAAAAGCGCAATTTGGTGAATGCCCATGTCAAGAATAATCACAACGGACCGGAAAAAAGTGTTGAATTTTCGAATTGGATTATAATCAAAGGAGATTAAAAAAAAAAAAAAAGCCAACTTTTGATCAGAAAGCAAAATCGAAAGCGAAAGAAGACGAACCAACTGTTTTGGGGATGTTAGTGGCGGTGTAGTGAGACTTCTTGAGGCGGTTTTGCAAGTGAGCGGCGGTCCACACCGTCCCCAATGGACCCTTTCGAGCCAAGTGAGTCTGCGAGTAAAACATTTGCTTCTTTCAAAGTATCAGATGGAGAAATCAGGTAAACAAGCAAAAGGGCAAGGTTCTTCCGAATCGCGTTGAGAGAGAAGGTTTAGCGAAGGTTAGAAAAACCCAATCGATGTCGAATACAGGGGACGAAGAGGTTAGGGTTTTTATCTGTTTTTGGAGAAGAAGAAGAAGAGATTTTTTTTTTTAGTGGCGCGGGAAAAATATTTAGCGCCGCGCGATGTTGAAATATTGGAGAAACTTGCGGAACAACGACTAAATTATTATCATCATCAATAAAGGAAAACAAATTATGACTGAAGAAACTTGCGGAACAACAACTAAACTCTTCGGATATCAATTTGGGCCATTAAACCCAATAGCCAAATTGTCGGATAACTGGGCCTAAGGGGCTTATTTGGAAATTCGTGTATATGACACATCTAGGGTTTCCTTCTTAAAGAGTATTAAGGCTTCTCTGTCTCTTCCCGACGACGGTGGTTTCTCTCAGTGGAAGATAGTTGCAGCGACAAAATCAGATCCGAGAATGGTATTTTATCGCCGTCTCTCAACTCGTATCATTCTTACAGAAGGCTAGCGAAGCTTATGTATTATCGCCGTTTTAGCTCATCACTGTCTTGATAGTTCTGTCTTGTCTTAAATCCTGGGTATTTTATTGTTTGTTCACGTGGCTAGGATTACTGTCTGGTATTCAGATAAAAGCAATCTCTTATTGTGGGTTTACTGTCTGGTTTCTAATAATCTAGTAGATTAATAGATTTGTCGTAAGTTTATTTTTGAATGTTTATCAGTACATGAATCACAAACATTTTGGTTAGAGTTGTTGTGCGTTTCATTTGAATTGGGTTTATGAGTTTGTATTGAATGAAAATGGCAATTTTGGATTTGATGTGTGCAGCCTAAGCAAATCCACGAGATCAAGGACTTCCTTCTGACGGCGAGAAGGAAGGATGCTAGGTCTGTGAAGATCAAGAGAAGCAAGGATATTGTCAAGTTCAAGGTCAGGTGCTCGAGGTACCTCTACACACTATGCGTCTTCGACCAAGAGAAAGCTGATAAGCTTAAGCAGTCACTTCCTCCAGGTCAGCAGTCTCATCTCTCTCGGTCCTCATTTTTGTGTTGTGTTATACATTCATTACACACTTCCTATCAGTCAATTGAAACCTCTTATATCATAACATTGTTAGATTTTGGCAAATGGCTCGATTTAAGTCACTTGAAACTTCTTTAAAAATGAACGGAGTTAGATTTTGATATCGGTATCCTCATCATTAGCGCTGGGTAATTGTATGAAATTTTGTACATATGCAGATATGCACTTGTGGATATCGTAATAGTCTTTTTGATTTTGCCATATGTCCTTGGTTGTTTGGGTACTTGTAGGGAAGCTTGTGTGTATATGTATGTATGTTCCTCCGTGTGATTTTTGACATATCTATCGTTATTGCAGGTTTGAGTGTGCAAGACCTTTGAAGATGTCTTGAAATAGGGATATCTCAATGCAACCGGTATCAGCAGCGTTGGAGTTTCATATCCGTTCTCTTGAGAGATTTTGTTTTGCTCGTCGTTTGATTCAGACTTTGCTTTGTCTCTTGGTTAACTTAAGACTTGAATGAATTGGAATTGTATTTTGCTATTCTTTTTTTTTGCTATAGACGTGGTTAAACCAATATACATGGCCCCAAAGATATCATTATGGATAATGTGCATGCATGTGTGGTTTAAAACGAAGATTAATTTTCCATTAATCGTGTTCTTGTCTATTCGTTAATTCTAATCTAAACTGTACGAGGATTCAGATTCATCTCTCTAACGTCTAAATACACTTTTAATTACAAATTAAATTCTCTAAAGTAAATTAAAAATCAGTTGATGTCCGTAGTATAAATAACGACTCTTTAGAACAAATTGTCGTCATGTATTTCCTTTTGGCCTCTGTAACTTGAACCTTCAAACAAACACTTTATTGGGTTTCTCTGTTTTTAGCGCTACTGATCTTCGAGAGAGAGAGAGAGAGCTTGGCGATGGCTCCAGTGATGAAACCTTCAAGAGGCCGTGAACCAGACGGATCTTCTGGATTCCAATCGAGCAACCTTTGGGTCGGCAGTTTGACCACCGACACAACGGAATCCGATCTGGCCGATCTGTTCGGAAGGTTTGGTGAGATCGACAGACTCACGGCGTATTCTTCCCGTAGCTTCGCGTTCATCTACTACAGGCGCGTTGAGGAAGCCGTGGCGGCGAAGGAGGCGCTTCAAGGTGCCAACTTGAACGGGAGTCAGATCAAGATCGAATTCGCGCGACCGGTTCGTTCTCATCATCCCTGCGTTACCTTCTTAGATCTCAGTTGCCGTTTGTTCCTTCACTTTGATGGTCTGTTGTTAATGGTTAGATCGATATTGGGAAATTTCACAGATTTTTTATCGTCATTTATGCTTGTTTAGTTCGGGAATTTTGTTGGTTCTAGTGTTTTTTCATTGTATGTCTCAATCAAAATCAAAAACTCAGATCCATGGTTTATCCATCCGGAATAACTCGAATTTCTACTCCGGACTAAGAAAAAGCTCACTAGTCGAATTGCCTTTGTCTTATCTTAACGTCACCGGATAAATCAAACTCGCCCCACACGAACACTTTGAGCTTCCCGATAAATCTGTTGTCGAGTCTATTCACGAGCGAGCAGCGAAACTGTATCAAAGTTTGCTATTTGTCAATCTCGTAAGATTGAGTATTGTTAACTTCAAATGCGTAGCCAGTTCTAGTATCTGAAGCTTTTTTCGTACACGAACAGCACTCGAAACTCTTAAGATGAATGCTTCGCAAGGTAGCGTATCAATTTTCAGCGAAATGTATCAGGTTCTTAAGCTTCAGTACTAGGGATTACCAGAATTTCCCAAAACCTCTGTACTGCCAAATCAAGATGAGTGATTTGGGGATTGTAATAGTAACGCTCCCAACATGGTGGAAGGTTTTGTTATGGACCTTGAAAGACCTACCAGCATCTTTCCTTTTTGTTTGACTTGGTAGTGAGCCAAATCTGAAATGATCAACACAAGGATTTTGTGCAAACACTGTTATGCTCTTGTTGATTCTGAAGAGAACATGGTTCCTTTTTATGGTTACGGTTCTCCTCAAGTCATGTTGTGTGTTTAGGGACTCAAGTGTGATGTGTTCTTTAGTGTTTTATATGTTAAAAAGTTCTCTTCTTACGGCAATTATTTTTTTGTAGGCAAAACCTTGCAAGAGTCTTTGGGTGGGTGGAATCAGCCCGAGTGTCTCAAAGGATGAACTCAAGACGGAGTTCAGGAAATTTGGGAAAATCGAAGATTTCAGATATCTTAGGGATCGCAAGACAGCTTTTATTGACTTTTTTGACATGGACGATGCTATACAGGCAAAGAGCATGAACGGAAAGCGAATGGGTGGTAGTTTTTTGCGAGTTGATTTTCTTCGGTCACAAGGGCCAAGAAAAGTAAGCATCCTCTTGTCACGATTTGTTTCGAATAAGCTTTAATTACCATTTTGTGAGAACTTCCTACTGAGTGCGTTAAGTTTCAAAATTTGACTTCCATGGCTAGAAGCTTTCTTGTGCACGTAGAAGAAATATTTACCTGAGATTCTTAATGTCATGGGATTCCATTCTTATTTCTTCCGTAATTATTTTTCATATGTACGTTTTAGAATCTGCTAGATCACTCTGAAATCAAGTAACATTCTTCTCTCTGTAGGAACCATGGCCTGGCTCCAACGATGGCAGTTTGAGTGCTACACAGCAGGTTATCCCCCTTATTGCTAGAAAGTCTATTTTTCTTTATTTGCTTGTGATATGTTTAATCCTTTTTCAGCTTTTACGTTTAGAATTTTGAAATCTTTGTGCTTGCCAAGTTCCTGAGTTTAAATTGTTTTATGCTTAACAGTATCCTCACTCATTTGGAGATGATAAAGGAGATGGCCAACCAAGTAATGTTCTGTGGATTGTGTACCCTCCTTCTGTTCAGATAGACGAACAAATGTTACACAATTGCATGATTCTTTTTGGTGAGATTGAGAGATGTATTAGTTATCCATCAAGGCATTTTTCACTTGTGGAATTTAGGAGCGTTGAGGAAGCTCGCTGTGCTAAGGAAGGACTACAGTGAAGGTTATTCAACGATCCAAGAATCACAATTATGTACCAAAACGATAACATTCCCCGTGGAAGAGGACATGATACCGGTTTTTCTGGCGTCAAAAGATCAAGGCCTGAGATGTTCATCAATGATCCTCCATACATATCGTCACCACATTCCAGTGTGGTTCTTGACCCCATGAGGCCCTTCCGAGGTAGCATGGAACGTTCACATACTGGTCCAGAATATAGCGATGTGGTTGGTAAGGAAGGAAGCTGGAGGAGGCCGTCTCCAACTGGAGCTGGAATACTCCCGTCTCCTGCACCAAGTACAAGGCTACCCGTTAGGTCAGACCGTGGTTCTTGGGAAAGATATGATCCTGATCAGTTGGATAGAGAACCTAAAAGGACCCGTAGAGATGGATCAGTAGATGCTTTTCATTCGACGGGTGTAGATGATCGTATCACTGGATTGGATAGGTCATATGGGCGTGGCTCAGTTGCAGAAAGACCGGGCCGTGGTTTCCCTGTAACTGATTTCATCTGGAGAGGAGTCATTGCCAAGGGTGGAACTCCTGTTTGTCATGCTCGTTGTGTACCTATTGGAAAGGGAATTGAAACTGCACTGTGAGTAACATTTTCACGCACCTAAGCCTTTCCTGCTTTTTCATTTATATAGGAGAAATTTTAGTTCATTGTTTAGAAGTTATCTATCTGTTCATTCTTTTAGATGTGATGATATTGTAGGTAATATGTGTTGTCTACTTTTTGATATCAAAATGTATTACGTAGTGTTGATTCGAACTCTGTCCTCGTTTACTGATTCACGGTTTTTCGAATGGTTAATAGCCCTGAGATCGTCAATTGTTCAGCAAGAACCGGTTTGGATTTGCTTGCCAAACATTATACCGAAGCAATCGGGTTTGAAATCGTTTTCTTCTTACCAGACAGGGAAGACGATTTCGCGTCTTATACTGAATTTCTCCGCTATCTTGGTTCAAAGAATCGAGCAGGTGTTGCCAAATTAGACGACGGAACCACTTTGTTTTTAGTTCCTCCATCAGATTTCTTAACTGATGTGCTCAAAGTATCGGGACCAGAACGGCTCTATGGTGTTGTTCTCAAGCTGCCCCCACCACCATCGTATAGACAAGAATCTCAACCCGTTCCTCAATCCTATATGGGTCAATCCCAGGATTCGCCTGCCAATGCCAGTCACGGTTTGTACACTGGTAGGGAAAATCCAGCCTTGTTTGATTACAACAGAGGGTTGCAGGAAGAATTTAAGCCTACTCCAAAACCATCGTATGCTCCTTCTAGCGAGCCTGTTGCTGTACCTAACACTGCAATGCCACAAGCTGGGGTTAGTCTATCACCCGAGCTATTAGCCACGCTGGCTTCCTTGCTCCCTGCAACTTCTCAATCCGTTGGAGTGTCCAATGAAGAAGCTCCGTCGCAAGCTTGGAATCGAGACCAACCAACGGTTTCTGACCCATTGAATCTATCATTCCAACAATTTGGCAATCAATACAATCTGGTGGGGCAACTACCTCCTCCTCCTCCGAGGCATTATCCTCCAGTGTCAAGCACACTGAGCTTCTCCAGTGGAATGGTACATGGTGGTATGCAATACCAAGCGCCATATGTTAGTGTGCCTCAGCAGGCGCCGTTACCTTCTCCTCCATCGAATAATTACGCCATGTACTCTCAAGGTTCACATCAAGCTGCCTCTCAACCCATGAGACCGCAATATCAACCTGCATCTCCCATGCTTAACCAAAACTACGTACCGGTCCCTGGAGCTGAGAACCCTGGTTTGCATGTTTATCAGGGTTATCACCAAGGTAATAATCATGGTCTGACAAATAATCAAGCGCATAACGGAAATCTTTCCCAATCTCAAACTGCGATGCCAACACCAGCGAACAAGATAAACTTGGATCCGTCTAGCCAAGCACAGCAGCAGCAGCAGCTCCAGACCGTGCTCCCTGGAGCTGGTCAAGGTACTTCAGATGGTGAGGTCGATAAGAACCAGCGATATCAGTCTACTCTACAGCTTGCGGCTAACCTTCTTCAACAGATTCAGCAACTGCCATCAAATGCTTCGACTGGACAAGGGCCTTGAGACTTATCTCAAAATGCCCTTCATAAT
The DNA here is from genome assembly GCA_020283515.1 of Alliaria petiolata. Taxonomy (NCBI): domain Eukaryota; kingdom Viridiplantae; phylum Streptophyta; class Magnoliopsida; order Brassicales; family Brassicaceae; genus Alliaria; species Alliaria petiolata. The sequence goes on along the minus strand of JAHZTW010000173.1, from coordinate 2,909 downwards.
CTTTTGGTAATATTCACAATCCTTGCCCTTTGGCATCTGATAAAGTGATATCTGTTTTCTTCTACTCTTCTTGCACATCCACACCGTGCTGAGTTTTACTGGGTACTATGGTCTTCTGCTGTGATGTTGATAAACCATTAAGATCGTATGTGCTTCTCCTGCTACTTTCTTTCTTCTTGAATCTTGAACAAAACTCTTTAATATGTGTGCCAACTTTTAATAGAATCCGCGTGAAAGTATATGATTGAACGTACACATCTTCTTTTTGTGTGTTGCATCGACAGGCTTGTTTGCTTCGTTGGGTTTTAGCTTTTGGACATGCCGGCCGTTACTGTTATATTACATATTGGCTGTAGGAGAAAGTGTGTTGCCGAGGGATGATTTTGCAATGAGCTTCTTTGGTCAGAACCAGATGACGGCACAAGGGGCCTCATTTCATTTTGATCAACCAAATGATTTTATTTTGGAAAACGCAAAAATTGAGTTTGTTTGCGTTTCTGTGTCTCACAAATTATGTGATTTAGTTTTTCTTCATTAGTGATAAATTCATTTGTTTATATATTTCAAATGATTAAAAAAAAAAAAATGAGACCGAGATATCGTACTCAATCGTCACTCTNAAAAAAAAAAATGAGACTGAGATATCGTACTCAATCGACACTCTTCAATGACTGAGAAAAAGAGAACTTAAAGAGCAGTTCACATAACATCAACAAAAAGAAAAATATCAGTCCCATGGACTCGAATCAAAACGAAGATAGTTAAGTTACAGGGAAATGATTTAGTCTAATCATCATTTGTTTCTTTCTTCCAGAAGCTAAGAACTACACATGAAAGTTGTTTATTGATCGATTGTTAAAGGATAAGGCAAAGTGGCAATATGGTTATGAGCCACTGTTCCAATCCAAAGCTTCCCTTCAACTTCCCTCACTTCGCTCACAAGCTTCATTACCTTACCTTGCCTATCCTCAAACACCTCCAAGACCTTACCTTCCTCGTCGAATTTCGATATCACAGTGTACATTCTCATCCCCATCGCTGTAGCCAGCAGCTTCATCGGTATTGGCAACCGGAAGTAGATGCTCTTTATCCAAGGGTTGTTTGTAAGAACCTCTTGTGCTGGTGTTCTGCAACAGTCTATTGCAACCCAAAACTGACCCTTCTCGTTTATTCTCACATTGTCTGGGAATCCCGGTAGATCTGCCACCACCTCCACTTCACCCGTCTTTGAACCCTCCAGCCAATATTTCACCAACCTGTCAAATACATATATTAGTCTTGATTTTGAACATAGTCTTGCTTGAATGCTAAGGGTTGTTTTTTTTTTTTTTTTATGGTGATACCTGCAATTGGTTGTTTCTGTGAAGAGAAGGAAAGATTGGTCTTTAGAGAGCTGAATGCCATTGGGAAAAGCCAAACCATCAAGCACAACGTGTGTTGTTTTGGTAGGTGGGTCATATCTTAGAAGCCTTCCTGTTGATTCTCCTTCCAGTAATATGAAGAAATGATTCCTACAAAAAAATATAATGTCTAAACTCTTATATCATACATTTAAACCCAAAACGCAAGAAAAACAGAGTTTTTTTTTTTTTGGTTTTGTGAAGACTTACGCTCTGTCGTATCTTTTGCTTGTGTCGGTGAAGAAGATGGAGCCATTTCGATGGATGTCAAGATCGTTGGCAAAGAGTATAGGTTTTCCTTCCACATGAGTAGCTAAAGGCGTAGCGAGCCCTCCTTCAGGACCAACCACTAGTAGACCGTAGTAAGCGTCTGCAATGTACAAATTTCCAGTCTCTTTATCAAATCTCAGACCAAGAGGTCGCCCACAAAGCTTCTCGTGCATCCATTGCTTGTTTGTTGTTGAATCCACACCTCTTGCGCAAGCCTTCTCTGACCTAAATCTCGCGAGCACACAACATCAATAAGAGAAACTGCAACAATCATAAAAGGGGTGAACGTATATATAATATAAGCTTTACCATTTTGATGTTACAACGGAAAATGTCTCCCATCCGATTGCTTCACCCATCCATCTAACCACCCTTCCATCAGCCAGGCCTGTGTATGGACCACGACCTAAACTATCAAACTCTAACGACTCTGGACCAAAGACTTGGTCCACAAACTCCAGTTTCCCATGATGACCCAGTCGACTAAGGTTGTCTCTTGGCCAGTTTTCCATGACTTGCTTGTATGGAGCAACCTCATGCTTCACGGGTTTGAACTCACGACCCCCGATTGGACTTATGTGAAAGGGGTCGATTGCTATGAAAATTACAGACAAAGCAATGATACAGAGAATAGGGTGATGAGTCAGCAAGGAGTCATGCGTACCATGCTGGCCTTTCTTCTCCATTTGAACTGCTCAGAGATGGATCAGACAGCAAGATCAGATTCACCTGATCAATGTACAGCTTATATAAGAAATATAGAGAAATTGTGGTTGTGGAGAAGTTGGGGGTAATAATGCAGATCTTGTGAATGAAAAATTGGGTTGAAAGTAGGTTCAAATGAAAATTAACAACTAGTCAAAAGTGGATCTAAGTTAGACTACTCTGATACCAAACACAATCGCCATGACTCTTATCTGAACTGTAAATCATCCGTGCTTGTTCTATTCTACAACTTGTCGTAAATAAAAACTTGAAATTTGAATCCGTGATTGTTCTATTCTCTTACCTTATTTTCTGGGATATAAAAGAAGGAAATGACACAAGATAGAAATTAGTAACTGGAAAAGACACTGCTCTAATCCAAGAGACCTGCAGAAAACTTCATCTAATTACCTTGTGAAATTGCAAGAGTGCAAATGATAATATATCAAAGAGAAACGAGTAATACAAGAATATTGGTAGCATGCTTTCAAATGAAATAAATGTGAAGGTCACAAATGAGGAAACATGCCTAGT
>JAHZTW010000171.1:0-13458 GCA_020283515.1 Alliaria petiolata | reverse complement strand
AAAAAAAAAAAAAAAAAAAAAAAAAAAAAAAAAAAAAAAAGTAGGAAGAATGAGCGTGAGGGTAATATAGACCGAAAGTATGGTTAATTATTTTCATGTTGACACCTCTAAAATGCTTTTGCCAACTACTCAATTGACTACCGGTCTTCAGCCATCTACTTAATTATCTCTTATTTTAATCACTATCATTGATTCTTTATTCCATTGAAGATGAACCATATCCTTTTAAGTTATTGCTATTTACAATTTGACAGGTGTAGTTTCTATTAAGGGCTCTAAACTCAACCAAATCCATCTGCTATGAAGTAACAAAGATGAAACTGAATATCATTTCCTATGGAAACCATTACATTAATTTCTTGAACGTAGAGAGCTCAAACCTTAACCAGACACAAAACACAAATGATCACATTTCCTACAAACATCAAACAATCCACAGCAATTTGGTAAAAGATTCATATTTTCAGAGAGAAAAAAGACCTTAGAAGAAGAATCAAAGACCTTTGATCTCTCAAGTGTAGAGAGGCAAAGCTGTCCAAGCACCAGAGACATGTCCATTCTCACAGACGTAAGCTCTCACAACTGGTTCACCATCGTCGTGAAACCCAAATACTCTTCTCAAGCAAAACGACGAATGCAGATCCCAGGTCTCGTCGCTCAAACAGAAGGCGCACTTCAACCCTGAGACCTTACTCCGGTTACCGTCGTTTATCGTTCTCCAGACTCGAGACCTTTTGAAATCCTTGAAAACGCCTCTGAACAACATGTAGTTCCTTTTCTCTTCGACGTGGATGCATCCAGGCCAATTGCATATGTACAGACAATCTCCGCGAAATCTGCTCGCTAGCAGCTTGTTGCCTTGTTCTCGGCTGAGATTCCAGGCGCCGGAAGCTAGATGAGATCCTAGAGACCGGCAAATCTTCCGTCGTTTCCTCGCCGGAAGATCGCGTCCGGGTCTGACCTCGGACGTTTCGATTTCCTCTTGTTCCTCGGCGGATTCTTCGGGAGGAGCGGAAAGAGTATCGGTGTAGAGATCGTCATAGAGAGACCAAAACGAAGACGTTTCTAGAGTAGATCCGATTGGTTTCGTGACTTCGCCGTCGTCGCGAGCCGGATCCGTCGGTGTAGGTTCCGGATCGAGTCTATGGAGGCCTTCATCGGGGCCGAGCTCACGTTCTAGACCGAAGTCGGAGTTTTCGAGGAGAATTCCGGCGTGGAAGAGGCCAGGACAGCAGACGGCGAGTTTGTAGAGAGAAGCCCAACCGCCGGGAGGAGGAGGAGACGAATCCGGGGCGGATGAAGATGAAGAAGCGGAGGCGGCGGAGGGAGAAGGGAGGAGATCTGAGGTGACGGTGGGGATCGCGGAGTAGCACTGTGTTTTACAGCAAACGTCCCGTACAATCGAGGAGAATTTGGTGCAGACGCATGCGAGACGAGCCCAGTTTCTGGGATCGTCTTGGAGCTTGAAGAAGATGTTGTACACAACGTCTTCTGGTACGAAAGAGAAGCCAGATTCCGCCATGGATACTTGTCTCTCTCTCTCTCAACCTCTTATATTAATGGCGGCCCTTTCTTATCCAATCTTCTCTTCGCTTAGTTTTATGGAATTTTTAATAACCACTATAAAATTCTAAATTTTTATACCGTTTATGGATTTATCTGGTTCGAGTAAACCGGAATTATTTAAATTCTTTTTGGAGCCTAGGGGTGGGCAAAAAACCATAACCAAAAAAACCAAACCGAACCAAACCGAAAAAGTGATATGATTTGGTTATGGTTAAATTTAAAAAATCATTTGGTTATTATTTTTTAAAAATTTTGGTTTAGATTTGGTTTGGTTAAAAACCGTCAAACCGAATGGTTTTTATGGTCTCAGAACTAAAATTTAAATAATTTATATTTTCTTATTTTCTTAGTTTAGTTTATGTCCATATTTTATTATTAGGTTTAATTATCTTTATAATTTATTAAGTATTAAACTTATAAATTTAAATATAATATTTAAAAAAATATCTACATATAAATATTTAAAATATAATATTTACAAATACAAACTATGAATAGAAATATTTGTTTTTTACTTTTTGTTTTTTTATAGACTTGGTTTTATTGATGATTTAAATTTATTTCCTATGATTTGGATTTTATTCTTTTAACTTTTAGTTTTGTTTCACTCATATCTATTAAGTTTTTCGTAATAATATAATTCCGAAAAAACCGAAACCGAACCATACCAAACCGAACCAAGTTACATATGGGTTTTAATTTTTATAAAACCAAAAAACCGAAAACCGAAGAAAACCGAATCATACCAAACCGAAATATATATGGTTTTTATATGGCTTGAATTTTTATAAAACCGATAAACCGTAAAACCGAAAACCGAAGTGCCATTTTTTTACCATTTTAAAATAACGATCTTCCATAATGAGTTAAAGAAACTAACGCTTTCGGACCATTCTACCATTTATGGCAATAAGGCTAACGTCAATTATGTTACTGAAGTCGAAGTGACATCTACAAAGACCGTAACGATTTACCTATTAATATATACAAATTGGAAGTAGGGTAATTTTTTATGACATTTACGATATTAAAATTATTTCCTGATTTGTTATGACATTTATGTTAACATAATATATGGAGACTAGTTTTTTAAAAATATTACTGAATTTGATTTAAATGTTTAGTAAGACTTAATGCGTTCGATAATAATATAATATGTCAACGAATAACAATATAGACATGTTATAATTATCAAAAATTTAGTAAAATTTATAGACACATACATTAATATTCTAAACCAACCCATATGGAAAATTCGAAATTCTAAACTCTAAACCCCAACCTCCAAACCCTAAACCCTTCTTAAGGATTGGTGAACCCAAAATGGTTAGTGTAAAAAAATTATAACTTAATCCTATACCCCAAACCCTAAACCATAAAATCTAAATCCTAAACCCTCCTTAAGGATTGGTGAACCCAAACTAATTATAACTTAATCCTAAACCGCAAACCCTAAACTACAAAATCTAAACCATAAACCCCCCTTAAAAATTGGTGAACCCAAACTAATTAATAAAACTAAATTATAAAATATATATATACATATGTGTATCTTCTTCATAAATCAAAATCCAGATTTTTTTTTTTTTTTTTTGATTTATTCAAAATCCACACAAAATTAGCTTTTAAGAATCTCAAATAGCAAACAAAAATAAGTCTCAACATGATCGGAAGCAAAAGAAAAAATAAATCTCTAACTCTTCGTTCATCTCCTTTGTGGTTTCACCAAATTGAAGAATTTGATCTTCTTAGCTTTCACTTGAATTCATGGAACATGTGTCAGAAAAGAAATATCGAATATTTGCCATTATCATAATTTTTACCCCTAAAAGCATAGGATGAAAAAGCTATTTTCTTTGTTAGTTTTTCATGGACGTTATTTTAACATATTTGAAAGATCCGGAGTTAGAATCCCAATTTTCTCTCTTTTTTTAAGATGAATCACGCATACAGACAAGTCAATAATGCGCACCACAAGGCAATAGAAACGAGATCTTTTTAGAGAATCTTGAACACATATTGTTGCAGTGAATATATAAAAAAAAGGCAATTGGCAAAGTACTCTAATTAATTTTTGTAATTTGAAAAATACACTGCTTTAATTTTTTTTTATTACTAAATTTATTGATAAATAAAGAGACTATTTTGACCAGATTTTAATAATACATATTTTTATAAATTAAAATAAAAATCGAAAATTAAATATATGAAAGATATTTAATTAGTATATATTTTAATTAGATAAATCTTAAATCAGATAAAAATTAATATTTTAGAAATGTCTATACAAATTTAAAACTAGTTTTAGTAGAATAATCTATATATAAGTATATAATATATAAAAATCTTATGATTTATTTTTTATTTTTTTTCCTATGAAAAATATATTTTTATAGAATATTCTATAGATTATAGATTAGTATAAAATTAAGATTTTAGAATTTATAAATAATGTAAATTCTAAATATATATTATTTAATTTCAAAATGTTATTTTATTTTGATTTTATTAAATAATTTTAAATTATAAGAATTCAAAATAAAATTAATTTAGTCATTTCATATATAATTAATTCTAAAAAAATTTAGAAAATAATAAAGGTGTAGTTTTCAAATTATAAACTAGTTTTGTTGTATTTTCTCAAATTTTCTCTAAAAAAAAACAAAAGTAAAGATCTTTGAGAGTACCCAGAAATACAACTTGATCTGGTTCTAGTAACACGAACAACATAATATAGATATGGTCTTTAGGAGAATCTTCCAACAAAACCCAGCTTTTTTTACCTGATATGAGATTTTTTCTTACCTGTAAACAAACAGTTGGTAAGAGATTCAGACAAGGAACCAGAATGTTCCAAACAAGTGAAAGAGAATGTTGCATTACCGAGATGGACTCCTGCTTCTGCTCTTGCTCCTGTCACGCATAGGGCTCTTGGCTGGACTCAGCTTGCTAGGGCTCTTGCTTGCTTCCTTCTTAACCTGCAACAAGCAAAATATGATGATGATGAGTATAATTAGCCAAGACATAGATCTTGTTTTTTTGGATAGTACCGCTCAAAAACAGAAAAAAATATTGTTTTTATGATACAGAGCTGAGTAAAGTGTATCACTTACAGAAGGTAGAGGAGATCTTGACCTTGAACGAGATCTGCAAAAGTCCGAGAAACAAATCCAGTTTTAATATTCCAAATTGATTCCGAGTATAATAGCTGTTTCACCAAGAGCCTTGATGCCTCATTCCATGTCAGATATGCAAAACGTTATGATAAGAAAGCAAAAGAAAGACAAGCTTTAGACGATTTCTAGCAGAACATTAACTAAGACACAAAGGCTTTTCTAAGTTTAAACAGAGGGCAGAGATGGAAAGTCTAATCCTATCAAACCCTGTGTCCAGAGAACAGCATCCGTTCCATGAGAATCCAGAACGCTTGACGAATTGCAGGTAATGAAAATATCTTTTCCTAGCTCATTGATGGATCCACACTATATCAATGCGATCCAATGTCTCTCCACTGTTTCCCATCAAGCAGCAACGGATATTATCAGAAAACAAGGAGACAAGAAAGCTTCAATTCCAAAAGTTGCCCATCTAAGAAAGAGCATATACCTCTGACGAAACAGTTGTGTACAACCAACCAAGAAATCCAGGATCCAGATATTAATTCCCAATTTTTAGTTGATTGTATGTATATCCATATCTAGGAAACAAAACCCAGTCTCAGCAATAAAAGGCCAAACTTTCGGAAGGAAATTATTAGTACACTTAACTAGAAGCAACCATCATTCTCAATAAACAACTTTGAAGTCATCCCAATGACTTCTTTTAATGAGATATCAACAGACTTCGGGGAAGAGCTAAACTCTATGATATGTTTACATGTTATCTGGTGTATTTAGGCATAAATATAGAAGAAGAAACGAAACATACCCTCGCGGAGATGGCGACCTTGACTTAGAGCGGGAGCGAGAGCGAGGAGATCTCGATGTAGATTTTGCTGGCGATCTACGCGAAGATTTAGCCTTTGGACTCTTGCTCCTGCTCCTGCTGCGGCTGCGGCTACGGCTGTGGCTCCGCCCACGGCTGCGACTACGGCTTCGGCTCCTAGAATAGGATCTTCCACGGCTAGGGCTCCTCGAGTCCCTCCTTGAATCATATTCTCTAACCTATAATGACATGGTGAAATGTCAAGTGCCAAAAAAAAAAAATGCAGTTGTCAGAAAAATTGGCTTTAGCATACCCGGACATATCCACGGGAAAACGCATTCCGAAACTCTGTGTCGTCGAGCTTTTTGACCTGTTGAAAATGAAGAATATACTCATGAGTAATCAAGGATGAGTAAATTCTCACCCACACAAATAATCAAGGGTAGATACAAGAAGAACATCTCACCGCATACTTCATGTCCTCGTAGCTGGTGTAATCTACGATTCCAGTTGTACCTGCATATAAATAGTCCAATATATAATTTTTAAAGCAGGCCACAGACAACTTAAAACAGGATTAGACACATCTATGTTCTCGGGTAAGATATGAAAACTTACCTCTACCATCACGGAACACTTGAGAGAAACAGACTTCTCCTCCTTTACGCATGTGATCCTACAAAAGAAAACAAAAAAAAGTTCTCATGTCAAGATTCAGAAATCTTCAAAAACATAGGAACAACAATGAGGAGTTTGTCCACAACTGTGTAGTCACCTTGAGGTCTTGCCAGGAAGCAGATGAAGGCAAACCTGACACTACAACTGAATAATGAAAAATATTAATTTAGATTTCTCCTAAAACTTTGAATACACTAGTCCTAAACATATCATATCTACCGCGATACTCGGATCTCCTAGATGGTCCACGCCCACGACCACCACCGTCATCACGACCGCCACGACCACCACCACTGTAACTACTACGAGCATCATTTGATGAACGCCTCCCACCATGAGCTAGTTCCACCTGCAATGGCCAACACGTATCAAATATATTTGGCAACCAGTCGAATAAGGCTTTTGTGTTAAAATTCTGGAATTTGATGATTAAATTAACAAACCCGTAAACGATGGCCATCAAAGTCATATCCATCACGCCCATGAATGGCATCTTCAGCATCCCGAGCATCCTCAAACTAAAGCAAATATTATAAATCGTTCACTGTATCTCATAAAAAGTGAGCCAATATGTAAAATCAACAACCAGGCCACATAAAACATGCTATTGCATAATAAGCTGACCTCGACGAATGCATAGCCTGGAGGCCTTGGTGGAATCTTCAGATCGATTTGAGCAACAGGTCCATACTGCAAAAAGAAAAGGGAAGAACAATACTTATGGAAATTTCCTCGAAACAATCACAAGCCAACACATGCAAGAAAATTTCAAGCAACTGATGCATTCAAATTCGTTTACATGTTCATCTTGTAAACACATATTCTTCACACAACTTAAAATTCCATCCTGATTTATTGATCCAACATTCAAGAAAACAGAATAAACCGCAGACAAAACTAGAAAAAAAAAAAAGGAAGAGTGAGCATAAACGCATTGATCAAAGGAAAACACAATTACAGGCGCCTGCTATGTGAAAACTAATTGAAGAATTAGCCGAAACAGGTCATTTACCTTACTGAACAAATCTTCAACTTCTCTCTCGCGGATATCGCCGGGAAGATTCCCGACGTAAATAGTTCTACTCGACCGGCTGCTCATTTTTTTCCTTTGACAAAATCAAAAACGCGATTCAAAAACGTCAATAATTGAAACGAAGAAGCGTTCGCAGAAAAACTCGCTTAGCCTAAGGAAACGAGGAAAAAAAAAAACCCTAGAACTTTCGAGATTTGATTAATCTTCTACATCTGAATTAAAATCCGGTAATGATTCCGTTCACCTAAAACAAAAATCCGATAGAACAGAAGAAGAAGAGAGGCGTAAGTTTCACCTGAATGGAAATTGAGATCTGGGTTGTGCGAAAAAGCTCTCGAAAGTGGAGAAGTTGCTAGGGTTTTCGAATTGGCGAGATGTTAATAGCAGAGAGCATCACGTGACTCACGTGACATTTTTTATTTATCTTACAACGGGGTTAAAGTAAAACATCTAAAGTCTAACTAAACGATGTAAATACATCTGACTGAGTTTGGTAAAATACCGTATCTTAACAAGACAAATACAGTACACAAATATGTGTTAGTCAAATTCTGTTTTTACACAATGGCAGAATATGTAACAGAAAAATTATAGTTTTATAAATTTTAGGGTATATGATTGATTAAAAAAACTTTAAATTTTCATATTTTTACTGATTATAGACTGAAATGATCAATTGGAATGGTTTCTTTCTTCTCCAGTGGTTCATCCATTATAGAAAGCACTTATCTTATTATTTGTTGGCAAATTCTTTTAATCAATTTGAAATATGTATTGGATAAAAGATTTGCATTTCGTATCTTTGAAGATATACACTAATACATGTGATTATTAGAAAATCTGACGAATATTGATTATAACCTTCATCATTGCTTTTTTTATATATATAGTATTTTTTTAAATGACTTTAAGATACATGTGAGAATATATGTGATCATGGATTTTTTTTGGTTTTAATAGACAAAAAAAAAAAACAATAGTCTGCAGAGTTTGCTGTGGCTTCTTGTTTGCTCAATTACAAGAGCAAATCAAGCTCTTAAACCCAAAAGAGCGACTCCAAATTCGCTATTCGTTTGTCTGTGTAACAACGATCCATTCCCAAAATCAGATTACCCAAAGGGTTTTGAAGTTTTTTTCACTTTCTGTGATCTGGAAAGTTCTCAGCTTTAACAAATGTCTCAGAAACATCTGGAATCGTCACGAAGCTCAATTGAATCTTGCACGTTACAGCTCCTCTCATGGCGTCCATTTCACCGCTCCAAAACCCTAGATTCATCTGATCAGTCGCAGAAACCTTACGGCTCCATCTCGACCAAACGCCCTTGCTTCTCCGATCGCTCCACTTCTTTCTCCATCGAAGCTATGAGCCGTCTCTCTCTCGCCAGCGAAGACAATAACAATGGAGGCAAGCTATCAGCTTCGAATTACAACAACAGTAAGGGAAGTTTCCGGCTAGTGGAGAGAAAACGGCGGCGTCGCAATTCGAGATCGGTGTCTGGCCGGAGCAGTGATCGGAGCGGGACTCGGAGATGCTGCTCTATCGGAGCTCACGGGACCTGCTCGGATTTTCCTTTCGCCGTCGGTACAGATTCGAGTGGGGAGCTGTTTAGCGAAGCGAATTGGGCTTCCGATGTGAGCGAGGCGCGGAATTCGCGGAGAGAGCGGCGGGATTCCGGCGGAGAGAAGGAAGCCTCCGGATTTGGATTCGCCGTTGGAATCGACCCAATGGGGAATGAATCTGGGTATGGGAGCGAGCCTGGATACAGAGGAGATGCTGAGTTTGGCTATGGTGACGAATTCGACGATGAAGAGGAAGATGTGAAGCCATTGTTTTGGGGAGGTAAGTTCGATCTTGAGATTCTGAAAGTATCAAATATGAATCTTCTTCAAATGCTATGAAGATTTGGGGATTGATGATCATTGGTTAGATATGATATATAGGTTGAAAATCTAGATTGGTAATTATTTTGGTGTTATTTGCCACTTCTTATGATCAATAACTCTGATTTGCTCTGTTTCTCTATGGTTCTGTCTCTCGCATGTCAGAAAGTGCTTGATATTTGAGAAAGTTTTCAAATTTGGGTTAGAGAATGATTGGAACATGATTCTATTCCGAGCCAAAACACAGAGCTTGCGGAGCCCTTTAGTAGACTATAAAAATAAGCTGCATTGTGGAATTGGGTTTTATCATGTTAGGTCTTTGTCTGAAATGTATTTGTATCTGCATGGTTTATTGACTTGCTTGGTGTTTTGTGATTGTTTTGGGGTTGGAGCAGATACAGATTCAACAATGGAGATGTCTGGTGATACGAAATTCTCAGAGAGTAAACATCAGTTCAGGTGCCGCCGCAGAAGACAACATGACTACAAAACTGTTGATTCCATGAGATAAACACAATAAACACATTTTTATCCAATCGAAGCCAAGTCGGACTTCCGCTCATGGGAAAGCTTTCCAGGTTTATATGTATTTTGCCAACACCTGGAAATTTAAGAGCTTCTTCTCTAGCAATTTTTTTTTGTAATAGCTGTCTTGTTGGAGGAACTTTCCAGGTTTATACGTATTTTGCTAACACCTTTAAGAGCTTCTTCTCTAGCAAATTTTTTTTTTTGTAATAGCTCTGTCTTGTTGGAGGAGCTTTCCAGGTTTATATGTATTTTACCAACACGTTAAAATTTAAGAGCTTCTCTAGCAATTTCTTTGTAATATAGCCTGTACACTTTATTCACTTTGACTGGTATACAAAATTTTAGCGCTTGATATGATCTGCCGTTACTATCTGAGGCTTCGGCTGAGGAGGAGTCTCTATCTTGATCTCTGTCTTGACACCCTTAACACTATTAAGCACGGAAGTTTCCCACCATGAATGAATTATAAAATGAGAGACAAACTTATGGTGACGACTTTTCCCTTGACGGGGGAAAAAAAAACGACTTTTCTGCACTCTCTCTACACCATAAATTTGACTTAGTTTCTCATAAACTCAAATAGCTAAACCAAAGCCAGATTTTTTTTTGTAGTGAAAAATACAGAGCCATCATGCTCGTGAAGCTCCTCACCATCGTCTTCTTCTTCAGCCTACTCTCTCAATTCCTAAAATCCTCTTCCCAAATTTTCAACTTCACATACAATGGCTTCCATCGTCCTGCACTGACTGACATATCCATCCAAGGGATCGCCACCGTCACACCCACCGGTCTCTTGAAGCTAACTAACTTAACTGTTCAGAAAACCGGTCACGCCTTCTATACCAAGCCAATCCGATTCAAAGATTCTCCAAACGGCACCGTTTCTTCCTTCTCCACAACCTTCGTCTGCGCTATTCACCCTCATAACCCGATACTTAGCGGCCACGGCATCGCCTTCGTCGTCGCTCCTAACGCAAGCCTACCTTACGCAACGGCAAGCCAATACATAGGTCTCTTCAACATCACAAACAACGATAATGACACAAATCATGTCTTCGCGGTCGAATTAGACACGATCCACAGTACAGAGTTCTATGATGCCAACGATAACCATGTCGGAATCGATATAAATAGTTTAAAATCAGAGAAAAGTTCACCGGCTGGGTGGTGGGACAAGAAAGGCGAGTTCAAGAATCTGACTTTGATCAGTCGTCAGCCGATGCAGGTTTGGGTCGATTACGATGGTCGTACGCATCAAATCGATGTAACGATGGCTCCTTTCAACCAGGATAAACCCATAAAACCGCTAGTTTCTACTGTCAGAGATCTATCTTCGGTTCTTTTGCAAGATATGTTTGTAGGTTTCTCGTCTGCGACCGGTTCTCTTCTGTCGGAACATTATATTCTCGGGTGGAGTTTCGGGGTGAAGGGGGAAGCTCCGCCATTGGCATTATCGAAACTTCCGAAACTTCATGTTCTACATCTTCCGAAACTTCCGAAACTTCCGAAGAAAATCTACATCTTCTACAAGAATTGGATGCCGACGGCTTCAATATTTTTTATTCCCCTCTTGTTCATTCCCTCGCTCATCCTACTCGTGCGCTTCATCTTGAGGAGGAGGAGAAAGTTCGCGGAGGAGCTCGAAGATTGGGAAACAATGTCCGGGAAGAACCGATTGAAGTTCAAGGACTTATACTTTGCCACCGAAGGGTTCAAGGAGAAGGACCTTCTCGGATCGGGTGGGTTTGGAAGTGTTTACAGAGGTGTCATGCCGAATACGAAGAAAGAGATCGCCGTGAAAAGAGTCTCCAATAAATCTCGGCAAGGGTTGAAAGAGTTCGTGTCTGAGATCGTGAGTATCGGTCGGATGAGTCACCGGAACTTAGTCCCTCTCTTGGGTTATTGTCGCCGAAAAGACGAGCTTCTTTTGGTGTACGATTACATGCCTAATGGGAGCTTAGACAAGTATTTGTACAATAGTCCAGAGGTAACACTCGACTGGAAACAGAGGATCAAAGTCATTAAAGGCGTGGCCTCTGCCTTATTCTTCCTTCACGAGGACTGGGAACAAGTGGTGATTCACCGCGATGTCAAAGCTAGCAACGTCTTGCTAGACGCGGAGCACAATGGTAGACTCGGGGATTTTGGTTTAGCTCGGTTGTGTAGCCACGGATCGGATCCTCAAACCACACACGTTGCTGGAACATGGGGATACCTAGCCCCTGATCACATCAAGACAGGACGGGCTACGACCGCTACCGATGTTTTCGCATTTGGGGTGCTCATACTAGAAGTGACGTGCGGTAGACGTCCTATCGAGATTCAGAACGAGAGTGATGAAAGGGTCTTGCTCGTGGATTGGGTTTTTGGGTTTTGGAACGAGGGAAACATATTGGGTGCTAAGGATCCGAAACTAGGGACGACAGAGTTTGACGAAAGAGAGGTCGAAATGGTTCTGAAGCTAGGTTTGCTGTGCTCTCACTCCGACCCACATGCTAGACCAACTATGAGACAGGTGCTACATTATCTAAGCGGAGATGCAGTGCTACCAGATTTGTCGCCATTGGAGTTGCGTGTGAGCGAGATGATGTCGGGAATCCACCACGCACTTAGTGAGTTAAGCATGTTTACTGGTGGCTCTTCGATTGTTGATTCTATAATCTCCGGCGGGAGGTGATATTTGAATATTAATACATTTTGTGTTGACATTTCATATGTAGAAAGACCGATACTGAACCGTAATACTTACCCAAATATCTGAAATACGATTGTATACGAGACTTTTAGGAATTGTGTTCGATCTTGAGATATTCTGAAAGTATCAAGTACGAACCTTCTTCAAAGGCTATGAAGGTTTGGGGATATTGATGATCATTAGTTATATATGATATATAGGTTGAAAATTTTGGTGTTTTGGCCACTTCTTGTGATCAATGACTTTGGATTTGCTCTGTTTTTCTATGGTCCTGACTCTCGCATGTAGCTTTAATCTTTTTCAATCCAAATGCGATTAGCGATGATTCACAGACATTCTTACCGAGTTGTTAACAAGATACCAAGACAAGAGGTCGTGTTGGAGGAACTTTCCAGGTTTATATGTATTTCACTAACACCTGGAAATTTAAGAGCTTCTTCTCTAGCAATTATCTAGCAATTTTTTTTAGTAGCTCTGTACCCTTTTTTTTTTACTTATATTGCTACAAAAAAATTAAAAAAAATTAGCCAAACTTAAGCACCAAAATATATCGTTGATTTGATCTCCCGTTACTATCATCCGTGACAGCGAAACGAGGAGGTCAAGCACCGAAAGTCTTTCATTAGTTTCCCACCATGGATTCTAAAACGAGTTAAGCTTATGTTGACGACTTTTCCCTTAACGGCGAAAAATACGACTTTTCTGCACTCTCTCCACACCATAAATTGACTTAGTTTCTCATAAACTCAAATATCTAAACCGAAGCCAAATTTTTTTTAATTTTTTTATAGAGAAAAATACAGAGCCATCATGCTCGCGAAACTCATCTCCCTCGTGCGCTTCATAGTGAGGAGGAGAAGGAAGTTCGCGGAGGAGCTCGAAGGCTGGGAAACAGAGTTTGGGAAGAACAGGTTGAAGTTCAAGGACTTGTACTATGCCACCAAAGGGTTCAAGGAGAAGAACCTCCTCGGATCTGGCAGGTTTGGGAGCGTTTACAAAGGTGTCATGCGGAAGACGAAGAAAGAGATCGCCGTGAAAAGAGTCTCGAACGAATCCCGACAAGGGTTGAAGGAGTTTGTGTCTGAGATCGTGAGTATTGGTCGGATGAGTCATCGGAACTTGGTCCCTCTCTTGGGTTATTGCCGCCGGAAAG
>JAHZTW010000016.1:3454007-3468026 GCA_020283515.1 Alliaria petiolata | reverse complement strand
AATACATTAACGTGACGGGAAAATTGTTCCGGGATGACGATTTGATGACTTCAAATAGAGAGGATGAAAGATGAGCATATACACTTGGCAAAGATTGTAGATTTCCATTTTATCCTTTGTGGTAGGTAAAACGTAAACCAATGATGATGAGCAAAGTTGTCTTCTTATTTTCTTTCTGTCGCCTGTATATTAGTACTATATATGTATTTATTACTGTTCCTTTCTATGCAAAATAAATCTTGATCAAATTGTAGAAACCAAAGATGTAAAAATTTGGTGTAATTTAATTTGAAACCACATACTACTATAAATCTTTAGCTCCTCGATATTATCATCTTGCACTGCTTCAAAGTTAGAGCGTGAGTGCTTGGGAATTGCGATAGACATTTGCGAATTTATTTAGCTATTATATATATATCAATAATTTTCTGTAATTTGTATTTCTTGTGTCACCACCGGATCTGTTCTACTTCCATGCAGAATTTTTCGTTTTTTGATATTTAAAAAAATAAATAAAAAATTGATTAGGAAACAGTTTAATACTTATATGCCAATAGATTATTTCATATATATATGCAACAACCATTCAGTCCCACTCTCTTTCTCTGTCCCCTAGATTCAAGCGTTTGACGTGATTTGAGTTTTAAAGTTTGATCCCTTTGGATAATTATTAATTCTTCTTTATAGTTAGTAAACAATGTATATTGTCCACGGATAAAATAAATTTAAAAGCTATAAAATATAGTAATACAATAGTTGCAGAAGACAAATATGGTCGTTAGGGTTTTCTCTTTTTTTTTTTCTTTCCAAAGTTAATATGAATTGGAAAATTTTAATCTACATTGCGTCTGGTTCGGGGGATTCTTATTTCTCTTAACCGAGAATTGTAGATCCGGATTTCATTTATTCTGACCAAAGAAATCTAAAAGCGGTGACTCTGTATTTCACCAACACATTAATGAAAAAGACAAACTATAAGTGAACAAAATCAGTATCATTAAGCTTCTTTGATAAACAAACAAGTTGTTAACTGACTATCATTAATCTTGTTCAAAAGGAGATAATACATACAAGAAACAAATAAAGTATTGCAAATGGAACTACTTAAATAATATATAAGGGATCTATTTCTTTTCTTTTCTTTTCTTTTCCTCCGTTGGTTGGTTTGTACTTTGTAGTTGCTCTAAATGGAACATAAGAACAAACTTTCTTTTTCCCTTTTTTATAATCATACTGGTTTTTTTTTGGATACAAATCTACTTGAAAACTCTTGTTCTGGATCAAATTACTCTATAACCCAAGAAGATTCCAATCGAAACTTGACTTGATATGTTAAATACGAAGGCGTGGTAACGAGTAAGAGAGAAGAAGACGAGCAAGCACTCAAGGGCTTTGAAGGTTCTTGAGATCTTCTTCTTTGGCGTACCAAGCTGGTATGATCTTGGAAAGGTGAGGGTAGAGATCTTTGTATGAGTTTCTTATAGTTCCTTCTGCGACTCCAGTTGCCACCGATATATCTGCAAGTTTCAATATCAAAGATTGATATTATTAAGTGAAAATTGTGATGTTAGATTGTTTCATTTCACAAAATGTGAATGTAACAGACCTCGAAGAGGCTTCTTCTCATCAGAGAGCTGTGTTATGATGTATATAACCGCTGCTGCAATAGATATGGGACTCCTCCTGCAAAGTTTTAAAAGCTCCGTGTGTGAATGGCCATACACACGAAGAACCCAGAAAACAGAAACGATAAGACAATAATGGTTAAAGATGTCACCTTATATCGAACTCCTCTGACTTCTGCACAGATTCTTGAGCAGCTTTTACGGTTTGGTTGGTCATACCAAGATTGGAGCAAAAACGTCTCTGGAGATTTTACCAATCAAGTCAGTGAAAACCGCGTGATAGGAAGAACCTTAGAAAGCACTGATTTTAAGAAGAGGTCACCATAAAATCTCCGGCATGGATTGTCCCCATTTCAACAGATTTTCCGGTTTCAAGCCCCAACTGTTTGACTATATATTCTTTTGCACGACCGATCTCCTTCTTAGTAGCTCCATTAGCAACAGAACATATTTCTACACAATACTGAAGAGGGTTAAAGAAAATGGTAACCGTAGATGATTAAGGAGCAAGCGTACAAAAAGATTGTAAAACTTGTTTGGTACCCTTGACGGTTCGTGGCTTGTCCTCTTGCCGGCAAGCAATGTATAGACAAGCAGCCAGAAGAGCATCCTGATTTCTTCCTCTGCTTGACTTCTGATCTTCTACTCTTTTATATATCTCGTTGGCTCGGTCCTTCAATCAAAGAGCAGCAACAACTATATAAGGAAAGAAATCTACAGAAAAAAATGTCAAGATAGATTCCACAAAACCATCAGCAACTTTAACAAAACTGAAAACATTCCCCAAGCAGAAGCCACAAAGATTGGTAAGAGAAAGATAATACCTTGATGGTCGCGACAAGGCCCAACCTGGAGAAACACAAGGTTCACCAAATCTGTTAAATTGCCTTTGTCAAGCAACGACGGTGAAAACATCGAATCGATTAAGAGAAAAATCAAGTTATTTTTTTTCTTCTAATTTCCCTAAATAGAAAAACGGTGCAGCTTTTATATTCAGTGACATACACTTGCTTAATACCCATTATAAGCTTCATCTACATCGAGCTTCTAGAAAGTGAAAATCCTCAAAAAAATTTCTGACCACAAGCCAAAAAGATTCGGATCCGAGGAAAAAAAAAAGAGACTTAAGTCTGTTTGAAATTGAGCTTGAGCTAAGATAGAATCGCAAAACCTACCTATCAGCCATGGTGGCGATAGTCTTAAACGCGACAATGAGGCCACGATCGGGGTTAGATCCACGATTCTGCCATCGACCAAGGGAGGATGAGAGGAAATCTCCAGAGGATCCATTAGGTTTAGAAATTACGGTGGTGAGACCACCGTCGGCAAGAAGAGGGTTCGTCGGACCACCGACACGAACGGGGTCATTATCGCCGGACTCGTTCGCGAAGGTACGCCACTCGGAGGTTTCGTCGATAGAGTGCGATTCGAGCACGAGCCCACACTCGGAACAAACCGTATCTCCGGCGGAATGGTCGAACACAACCTCCGTCTGCTTCTTGCAGTCGGAACAAAATGCGTCACTCATTGCTTCTTCTTCTTCTCTTCTATGGAGAAACCCTGAAAGCCCCTTTTCAGCTACTTAATTGGACTCCGATTTCGACTGTTAATTACCGAGAATAACCACTTTCCCTTCTTCCTCCTCGCGCCTTTGAGGTTTTTCTTCTTCAACGAAATTTCTCTTTCTTTCCAAAATGTCAGAAATGCCATGTGATCGGCTCAGAAGTCTTGTGACGCTGATCCAACGGCTGATGATTCGTTTCGTGGATTGGACAACCCAAAAATGTTTTTTTGAGTTTGGTCGGGCACACATGGATATTAGGCTTTCAAACAAACAAACCTGGCCCAACATTTTCAAGCCCTAAACTGTTTAATTTTGGTCTGCCACTCTCTCTCTCTATTTCATTTTTTTTTTTTTAATGTTATACTATATACAATACGTTGTCCATGCATCATCAACACTCATGAGATGTTAACTGGGACATTTTGAACAATTTTGTATAATTTTTAAATTAGTTTTTAGTTATCTAGACGGGTATTTTTAATATCTGTATACTCTTAGCTTACTCTATACGTTTATCTATTGAAATACGTTACACTCACAAAATATATCTTTACTCAAATTTTATGGATGGATAGGAGTAAGATCGGATGATACGAATAGAAATGCACGGAACTAGCTAGTCTCCATACCCTCACAATCGCAATATGTAATTAGGGATTATAATAAGATAATTGAATTTTATGAAACGGTCCTAAACTATATAACCTTGTTCACGAGTTTTGTTTTCTTACGAGTTACGAACAACAAAATCAAAACTGCGCGCGATATAAAAGTTATTAATTTATGTGATAGTTTAAAATCATATTTATTTATCCAGCAAACTCAAAATAGACATATGAACTAACACATGTAAGAAAATGATTAGGACAAGTATTTTATGTCTTAAACATAATATTAATATATAAACTATTTTGATTTTGGTCAATACTCAATACCCATGGAGGATCTCTCCTCTACCTAGTTCTCTTTCTTATGAGTTATCGTCACCATAATATTCTTCTTCTCACCACATGATCTATATATATATCTAACAATATTTGCGATCCTTCAAATAACATTAACAATAGAAAATTTTAGCTAAAAGATAATTTCCGGTTCATCTGAAAGTGTATATATATGACTTGCTCATGAATCGTTCGTCTAAAAGTTGATTTGGTTTAACTTCACAAATCCCAATAAAGTAAAATCCCGGTCTTCAATGATACTCTTTGCGTACTTATACTGCAGCACTTCAGCGAATCAATTCTTTTTGTCAACAAAGAATCATATTTTTAAAAAGGGATATTTGATTATGGGGTTTTTTTTTTTGAAAAAATGATTATGAATTGTTTCAACATAAAGCTAAAAATCATACGAGGGCAATCAAATATGGCATCACCCTCTAGTGTGTATGTATTTCTCATTCAGTTCTATATACACGTACGTTTGTATATGACAGTTATATACATGCACCCTTTTAATTAAATCAGACCCTCTTGCTATTTTTTAGATCTTGGACCTTTACATCACTTCGATTTTGGTCTAAAGTGGATCGCAATGCTTTAGTTTGACGTTAGCAATTTCTACATTAAACTACACATGAATTTAGATTACAAATAATAGATAAAATATAGTATTTTCAACCTGTTTTATTTTTCATTCTTGTTCTAGAATTTTCTCCCACCAAAATTTTTTTCTTTCCTGAAACTTTTATTTGACTATTTTCTTCGCCCACCAACTTTTTGGTTTTAGATAAACTCCTTGAATTTTGTTATTAGTGGGAATTGTATAATCCTTATATAAAATCCTTGGGATTATATTTTTTTCACTAAACGAATTATATACCTAATATATTTAAGTAGCAAGCTACAAATATATAATTTTCTATATTTTTGGTACTTATTGGAATATGACATTTTGTATGCATTTGACCGTTAAGAACGCGTCCATTGGCTATTTGATCATTTCTTTCTTTGGCATGACATTCTCCATTTTTTCCATAATATAATAATGTCCAATAATTTGACATTGTTTATTCTTAATCGGTCATCCTTATGAGTAGATTGGTCTCATCATTTATTTGAATCTATAATTTAATCCATAAAACAACTTCTCTATTCCGATGGCATTATGATATGACAACTTCTTTTTTGGACTTTTTTGAGTTGAAGTTTGAACCATCAACTAGTTCCGGGTCATGCAGTCTTTTACCAAAAGATTACTATTTATTTTCGGTTCAACCCACAAAATTGTATGTCTAACAATTAGCTGGAACTCAGATCACAAACATTGCTGCATGCCAGATAGAACACATTAATTTGTGAGTCAGATAATGAGCAGAGAAACATTTGTGTCTAATCACAAGATTAACTTTTTCTTTTTAGTTGTTGATTAAGACATAAATTCCATATAAGGAGGATTAATATGTCATTGATGGGATGATTTCAACCAAGACGAGTATTTATATCAATACTCTATTTTAGGTATTTTACCAAACATGATTTAAGGAAAAGGAATCTTGTGATGCAAGCATCATATAAACGCAGCTCAAAGATGAACGATGATGGGTTTGGCCAAAGTCCCTTTCTCGTTCTCCCACACGTCTCCCCATTCCTCTTTCTCTATATTTCTACGAAGAGAGAAGACACCTCAAGACTTAGTATTTTTCTCTCTCTCCTATACAATACCAAGAAACGTCCCTCTCTCTCTTTTTCTAATATGCTAACGTCTCTATCTTAAAATATATATACTCTGTTTTCAAAGGGAAACCTTACGACAATACTCAGAAAACGTCTCTCTCTCTCTCCTCTACTTGGTCTCTCTGCTTTCTCTCCTCTACTTTCTCTCCCTCTGTAGCAGCTAGAGATAGACAGAAATTATCAGCTCATATATTCCTCTGCACACGTCTCTATCTCTCCTGTTTTTCATCTATAGTACTTGATCAACAAGTAGATGGTGAGGCATAATCAGATAAAAATAGAACAGACCAAAGGAGACGAATCTATGAAGTTGTTTCCTTATGTCTTCGGGTTGAATCCTTCTTCTGGGAATAGCACAAAGAGATCGAAGCCTAAGATTATCTATCTTCTTCTCTTCTCTCTTATCTCAAGTTGCTTCGTCTTTGCTCCTCACCTCTTTTATTTCCCTTACCCCTCTGCTCTGTGTCTCATCGGTACGATTTTTTCTGTCTTGTATTACAAGTAAATCACTTCTATCTTCTTCTTTTTTGGTTTTTGGTTGTTATCCTAAACTACTTTCAGTTATATGTTTTTTGCAGATTCTTCAATCAAAGAGATCGAAGACCGGGTTTCCCAGAACAATACAGAACCTCCCAAACCGTCGAAAAATGGTTAGTACCTAATCCTCTGTTTCTTACTTTTCTTGAAACGACATCAAGCAAGGGGATTCTCAGTGTTTTCTTCTCTGGTGGTTATGCAGAAGAGAGAATATTATGTGACAGAGCCGGTTATCGTTCAGACATCTGTTTCATGAAAGGCGATATCAGAACACATTCCCCTTCTTCCTCCATCTTCCTCTACACCTCAAATGATCTCACCGATCATGTCTTACAAGAACAAATCAAACCATACACCAGAAAATGGGAAACTAGTATAATGGAAACCATCCCGGAGCTGAAACTTGTGACAAAAGATGTGAAACTTTTCGGCCCTAAGCGTAGCTGCCAAGTCATCCATGAAGCACCCGCCGTGCTATTCTCCACCGGAGGGTATACCGGAAACCTGTATCATGAGTTCAACGACGGGCTTATTCCTTTGTATATTACATCTAAACGTTTCAACAAAAAGGTTGTCTTTGTGATTGCGGAGTATCACAAGTGGTGGGAGATGAAGTATGGAGATGTTCTCTCTCAGCTCTCTGATTATCCTCTTGTTGATTTCACCAATGACAAGAGAATTCACTGCTTCAAGGAAGCCGTTGTTGGTCTTAGAATCCACGGTGAGTTAACAGTGGATCCTTCACTGATGCAAGAAGATAGAACAACCATCAATGAGTTCAGGAATCTACTTGATCGAGCTTATAGACCCCGAATCAACAGACTGGAGGAGCATCGGTTCCACTCAAAAGCAGCAACGAGAAGAATGGCTAAGAGACCAAAACTAGCACTGTTTTCAAGAACCGGGTCTCGAGCGATAACAAACGAGGATCTGATGGTGAAAATGGCTCAGAGGATCGGGTTTCAAGTCGAGGTTCTGAGACCTGACAGAACAACGGAACTGGCAAAGATCTACAGAGTGCTTAACTCAAGCAATGTCATGGTTGGGGTACATGGAGCAGCCATGACCCATTTTCTGTTCATGAAACCTGGAAGTATCTTTATTCAAGTCATTCCACTGGGGACAGATTGGGCAGCAGAGACATATTATGGAGAACCGGCAAAGAAGCTCGGTCTAGAATACATTGGTTATAAGATTCTTCCAAGAGAGAGCTCATTGTATGACAAATATGATAAAAATGATCGAGTTCTAAGAGACCCAAACAGCATCACTCAGAAAGGATGGCAATTCACAAAGGGGATATACTTAACCAACCAGCAAGTGAGGTTAGATCTCCGGAGGTTCAAGAAGATTTTGATTGATGCTTATGCAAAATCGATTCGCTAACCTATAACGGGTTTTAAAAATCTGTTGTTGTAACTGTATAGTCTGCACAAACTACAGAAAATACAAAGTTCTTTGTAAAGATTTAAAATGAAAACGTGACATTAATGAATTCAATGTTACAGAGACTCGAACAACAAAACTGTTAAGAATGGCTTAACAAAGAAGCATCTATGTTACAGTCAGAGCCATAACAAGCATCTGGTTTTTTTAGCACAAAAACCTATTTTGTTCTGATGAAAAAGCGTAAACTTAGGGTAACATCTTTCTAACGATTCTCAGTCAGATTTCCTCCTATTGATGATCTACGCGATCTTTCTGGTCCTGATGGCATCACACCTGTGAGTGATTGCCTTCGTAGTGTCTTAGCGTTGCTTGTGTGTGGTGACTTTATACCACTGAAGTTATTTGAGACTCCAAGCGGTGACCGTAGAATGTTCTCTTTTCTGTGGTAACAAAAAAAGGTTTTCAATAAACCGGCAAATGCAGAATATATATTATCAAGCAGATTGGAATAAACATAAAGTCTCTGTCATACCTCTTCTCTGAACCATTGATCAGCTTTCCGATTGTCCTCAGGGACTTGCGTATATGTGAACCTTTTCCATTTGTCCTAGAATCCACGGAAATGAACTGTATCTCATTCTTTGAAGCTCCTTTATCAGGTGTTTGCAATAGCTGGAGCTGAGGAATGCTTGTTCTGCCATCTACTTTCAATGCTCTGTTTTGGTAAGGACTCCGTGGATTCTTGAGCTGGTTCACTTCCAAGGTGGGATCTCTTTTACTCTGTCCTTCGTTTTTACAGGACTTTGGACCCTCCAAACTCAATCTTTTTGCACGGCGAGAGGCCAAAGGTGATTTAACACCTTTTCTGTCTTCAAGGTTTGCCTTTGTGTTGCTACAGTTTTCGATGCGAGAGGCCAAAGGTGATTTAATACCTTTTCTGTCTTCAAGGTTTGCCTTTGTGTTGCTACAGTTTTCGATGCTTAATCTTCTGAGGCGTGGAGGAGTTCTCTCTGTTGTTGCCATCGGCCTGGTTAAAGGAGATTTGATCTCCTTTGCTCTACTGTAGGAAACATTGTTCCATTCTTCAGTACCCAAAGCCTTCTTCAGGTTTTCAATCTGAAAGAAGAATACCAAAATGTTCGTTGGCTCACAAAAATCTATAATCAACTGGAAACGAATTTTGTTACTGTCTACAAACCTGCTCCTTGAGATGCATAACCTCTCTAGTCTCTTTTTGTGCACGAGCAGCGCCAAGTTCGACTGTCGAAGCTCTTTGTGCGAACTTCAGGGTACTGATTGTTTCCCCAAAGGAGTCTTCCTCAGGACTCAAATGAGCAAACATTAATGTTTTGGCTTGCCCTCCTGAAATGAAGACATGGCAGATGATGATAAATCTAGAATCAACTGGAAACGAATTAATGTTTGCAAAAGAGTGAAGGAAGGATTCTATATTAGTACCTAATGAGTCTTGAAGTAGAAGCGTCAGCTTGCTGTTTCGGTATGGGATGTGAGAATTCTTCTGAGACAATGCAGAAATCACATCTCCGAGACAAGAAAGAGATTTGTTTATATACTGTGCTTCCTTGAGTCTGTCTCCTGTAACCTCTGATTTATCTACTCTCTCACTCCCTGCAAGATCCACCAGATGCAAGCAACTCCGGAGGGTTCCCCCAGATGTGTCTTTTCCACGTACGTGCACCATAAAAATACTACAAAAACATATCTAGTTTAGATCACAAAGCAATAGTTCTGTAATTCTGAAAGTCTAGTTTTGAGTTCTGCACCTGTGAGACCGACTACTTCGATTGTTCATGGATGTGAAACTAACAGCACGATTCACCTCACCAGCCTCCATCAACTGAAGAACATCCTTGGTAGAATTCACAGAATGCATTGTAGCATCGGGAAGACTCAAGCCATCATCCTCGCTGGAACAAGTCCGAATATCTAATGTTCACATAGTCAAGAAGAACACTAGGCCGATTCATGTGAAATAGACAAAGCAAAAAATTCATGGTAATTTAAGTTGAAGTTTCAGCAGCCATGAAAGGATATTTGGTGCAGGAAGAATTTTCCGCAAGAAGGTCTCGGACTTGCTCATTGTAGATTTCGACCATTTGGACATATATCTCATACGTCATCATGTCCTTTCTTTTATCACATATCAGAAAGAGATCACTGAGAGCTAGATAGTTTATTCCCATTTCAGTGGCTGATCTGCCTGGGGGACCACTCTGCATCAAAAGTAAATATGATAAGTAACTATTTATGCAGAAAGACAAGAAGATGCTCTAGTTGGTAAACTTACCATTGTGTATGTCTTTCCCGATCCTGTCTGGCCATAAGCGAAAATGCAGACATTGTAGCCATCCATCACTGATCTGATTAATGGTTGTGTTTCTCTGAATACATCACCTGTACACATGTATACACAAGTTTCAAAGATATTCTGTTGGACCTAGTTCCAATCCTTTAAGTAATTCAAAGTTACCTTGAGTTGCTGTTGGACCAAATACTTGATTAAACTGAAACGTTTTTCTTGCATCTTTTTGAGGCTTTGATGGATCCACAACAAACAAAGAGCCATCTTTTCCTATGTAATCTATTACTCCTTTTATTTCACCGTTGAAGATCGGTCTAACTCTGCAGAACACTCTTATATTCCCTGCAGTATTTTAGACAAGGCATTATGACATTTATGTAAAGAGTAAAACTTGTGTTAACTGTTTTTTTACCTTTAAGATCTTGCACCATGTTATATAACTTTCGGTTCTCTTCCACCACTTTGTAATATCCTTGAGCTGCTGATGACATCTCTTGCATCTGATTCCCTGTGAATTAGAAGCATATGACAGAAAATTGATTTGAAACCAGAAAAAGAGATTGTAATAAAAGATGAAGTACTGACAGTTTTCTCCAGAAAAGATAAGACAAAAAAGGAGATTTCAGAAAACAAACTAACCTAGTTCCATCAGATCTCTTTGCAAATGAACCTGAAATTCCTTAAAATCCTGCTTCGTTTTTATAAACAAAGTCTTGAGAACCTGAACAAAGACAAATAAGTAACGGAAGTTAAGATATTTTTCTAAAAGGTATTTACAGGCATGCCAAAATAAGTATCTTTTCCAAACGAGTTATAGAACTTCATTAGGACATATGAAATCCAAACGTACCGCAAGCTCCTTTTCTTGTATTTTCAGTAAACGCTTATGGTTGCATTTTGTCTTGTGTAGGAGACTTCTGCTGGACTGAGAAAAATATATCCAACAATTTGTTAGTGTAAACTTAGATATGAAACAATTTTTAACAGTCATGGAGTAAAGAGATGTGTCCAAGAAACAGCAGTGGAAACCAGAAAGAGATAAAAGCAATCACTTGTGGAATGAATAACCAGAGTGCCTTCGTTCGTGTTACAGGCATAAAAGAGAAAAAAGGAAAAACATACCTGATCTTCTTCATGGACAGGCAACTCCTCCAGAGGCATAGACTTTAAGTCTGATGGTTTCGGGGTGCCTTCGTTCAGGAAATTCTTGAAGACTGATTGAAGCTGTTCATAAATACGAGGCACATATTTCAACAGTGTCAGACTAATCTATCAAGCAGTAATGAAAGTATGATATTAATGAGGAAAGCAATACATTGGCCACTAAGATACTGAATACGGGTAGCGCCATTTATAGTATTTAGCAAGTTATCAAATTCCATTCACCAGTGCTACACAATTCAAAATCTCAACCTGAACACTCACCTCTGGGAATCTTGAGATGATTTTCTGGAAATTTGCTCTAGAATTCTGCAATTCAAAGAAGTCAACCAATTGAACCAAGTTAGTCTGACTGTTACAATATAAATAGTTGAACAAATTCATAGAAAATGAGGCAGAACACTTCAACTTACCTCGCTGCCATTCTCAAGTGAAATAAGATTCTCATCAATATTTTCCTTGGAGTTGAAAATGTGATCCGCAAACAACTTGGCTATCACTGCAAGTATCCAAATCCGTGTAACAGAGTAGTAAAAAATTGACATTCTGTGAGATCGATATAAATGAAGGGTCGATAAGAAGCATGGATCAGACCTTTGAGCTGATCAGATTCACCATCTGTGAGGTCGTTTCTGTCCAAATGCCTAGACGTCTTGGAAGCACTGAGTGGATGAATCTTAGTTGCAGAGAGCTGAAACGTTGGCGTTTTAATGTGCTTGTAGAACCCATTGCCACTGCTCGTCATCTTGCACTCATGGTATGCCTTAAGTCCTAAAACGCAATCCACAACTTTGTTCACTGATCCAGACTCCAGATTATCCTGTGACATTACACCTCGTATTGAGTGATTCAAGATACTGAAATATTGTAATAGCTTATAACATATTCAAACCATTAAACATAAGAAAGCAAAAAAATTCTCCAATGTGTTACCTTTTCGAGATCCGAAGCTTCAAACCCTGGAAGCCTCAGTTGGTCTAAAGCCACAAGAAAATTCCGGACATTCTCGAAATATTGATAAGCTTGAGGAAGCTGATACTCTCGGTTAAATGACTGCAGATGCGAGTAGTTCTCCACAACCTTAGGTTAAGAAACAAAACCCAAATCAAAGTCTGATGAATGATTTGAGGAATTCGAACAATCGATTTGAATCGAACAAAGGGAAGGGTACCTTGGAAACGGCTCCAGGGTGAATCTTGTTGATTGCATTGCACAGTATCATACCGTTTCTCAAGCAAGAAATAAACTCCTTCTCCGATGGCTGACTCGGAACACCGAGTTGACCCACTACAGACTGAAGCCATTGCGCGGCTTGAAATCGCCTCGCCGCTGAAAACAGAAACATATCAGCCACACGCGAATCAGAAACAGAACTTTTCTCCATTCTTTTTTTCCGAATCCAAGAGATAAATTATACGAACCGGCTTCTTCGGCTCTTCTTGAGGCCAAATTAAACTCATGCAACCCAGTTCTCACGCTTGTCATTAGAATCAAATTTATCCTTTATCTTCCTGGAAAAAGATTTGATTTCACCAATCAAAATCAATGCACATTATAACTAAATAGGAAAATCCAAAAAAAAAACAAATCGAGAAAATCAGAGTTACCAATTATGAACTTTGTTTCTTTCCTTCTGGGCACAGATCAAACCCTAGAAAACTGAAGAAAATGGATTGGAATTGAGATCGCCAGATCAAAATAAACTCGTCTTCTTTTGATATTGTGCGTCTTGAACGGATATTTAGACACGGATCTAAACCTGAGCGAAAAATATTGTAACGTTAACTCTTTTACTGTGTTTGAATTCAAATATCTGGTGAACTAATCATATCCGTCCGATTTGCAAATGTGTCAACGGCCTCTAGTTTCTCGAAGATGGTAAGGTAAAGCAGTTTATTATTTATTTATTTTTAATTGAATTGGGTTCAGATTTGTTAGGTCTGATCTGAGTTATGACCATTTTTGGGAGTTAATATCATTTTTATTTAATCATCACGATTTTCACAACACATCCTAATTCCTCTATTTGTAGAATTTTTCGAGACAAAAGTAGTAATTTTTTTCTTTTTGGGGTTCACCTATCATTTGTAGAAGTGTAGGGGTTAATTTCTATCAAACGTCATTAGTAAAGAAATGACCATTAACAAAATTGAGAAAATAAGCAAAATTGATGACATCCAAAACATATATCTTATTTCATATTGTCTTATTTCTATAAAAGTAAACTATATACTCTCAACAATATTAAAGTGGGGAATGTTTCTCTTAACTGAAATTTTTTTGTCTAGCTTTTCTACTTTCTATAGTGATTCATTACTGATTACCAAAGCCGTTATCCATTTGAAGTCGATAACATACGATTAACAACACCATTTTAAGGTGGCCTAAATTGGTCTTTGCTTCTTGAAACCCCCGAACGCTGTCGTTTCTTTGATTGGGCCTCCGCACTTAAAAAGAAAATTGGGTTACAAAGGCCATTAAAAAAACTATTTCATGGGACTTAAAATAAGATTGCTCACATTTTGTTTTACTTTCTTGAAAGCCCGAAAGCTGCTGTCGTTTGATGTGATTAGAGAAATCTCGCGGATGGTTCTATTTGAATAGTCAAACTTGTTATATTCCACAAGACATGTTTTAACTGCTCATATGGAGAGCCACTTCCAAATCTTACAAAAGCAACGACGAGAAACGTAAACAAAATTATTCAACTAAAAAAATCCAAAAGCTCATATGGCAATAACA
>JAHZTW010000016.1:106522-117722 GCA_020283515.1 Alliaria petiolata | reverse complement strand
CGAAGGCTGGCCGAAACTTTCCTCCAGGACGACGGTTCGGCCAAGGCGTTCGACGAACTACGTCGAAACTTTCCCAGACGCGTGAAGATGGATCGAAGCTTGGTGACCCGTTCGACGAGCTGGTTCGACGAGTTTGGTCGAAATTCTCCCAGAAAAACTCTTTTTGTCTTCTTTATGGGTCCCTCCTTTAAATACTCTTTAGACCTAATTTTTTATGTTAACTTTTATTCTCTTGTTCTTAGCTTAAACTTTTAGCCACTTTGGGCAAATCCTTTGTTTAAGATTGGATCTTTTGAGTTTAATGCAATTTCTCTTTTGAATCTCTTGTTTTATCTTTCTCTAATCATGTTTAGCTTAACTTTCATCCTTGATTTGTTGGGCTTAGCAATGATTAGTGAGTAGTTCTCTAGAAACTTAGGGATGGGTTAGATTTAGGGTTTTCTAATGGTTCAATCTTGCAATCTAGGATAGATTCTTTCATTTTTCTTCTTATTGAGTGGTTCTTAATGCCAAATAGCTAATCTTTGTTATTTTGGATCATATGCATTTCATACACCCACCAAGTGTTTGATGAAATGCTTGAACCAACTTAATAAGAGATTTACATTCCTAGCCTAAGATATTAGTTGCCTAGGGTGTTTATCATGCCATTTAGACTTATAATTAATGCTTGCTTATCATTTTAATGCTAACACATCATTAGTTCATTAAGATGATTAGTGAAGGGATTAGTGCCATACATCATTGATTAGTCTTTATTTGTGATCTAGGCATAGAGATGACATGTTTAGTTGCTTAAATGATTGCAAGATTGGCCATTTAGATGCCCAAATCAATGATTCCATCCCTAGGTTTCGTTTTAGTATTTTGTTAATTTTTCTTAGTAGTAATCCTTGTTTAGTATCTTGATTAGTAGTGATTAAGGCTTAATTGCATAGTTATTTCTCTAGTAGTATCTATTTAAGTTTGTCTTTAGCTTTCAATACTAGTTTGTGATTTGCTTTTATCATTTTAGCTTAGCTTAGACTTAACTTTGTATTCTTATTGCATCATCTCCCAAGATGGATTGATACCTCAATATATTGCAATGATATGAGCAATTGAGGAATTGCTTGCAAGACTAAAAACTCTTGTTCAAGTTGAATGGTGTGAGTGAGGAATTGAAAGCATCCTCACTCACACCATTCATCTTGAACAACCCACAAACTCTATCAAAGTTATCCAAATGATCAAGTGGATCCTCCATTGGCAACCCATGGAACTTGTCTTGTTGAACCATGGAGATAAAAGCTGGCTTCACCTGAAAAGTGTTGTTGTGAACTGGTGGAGGCTGAATACCATATCTATTTTGATGAATATTTGGTGCATCACCTGCCCCAATAGTCCTCCCTAAGCGTGGCGCATGTAAGGGGTTTCCATGCTAAATCTTTGATGAACCTTTTTATTATGAGGTTCAAAGGTCTGTGTGATTCATTGATGTGTCTCATCGAAACTCTTGGCCGAACCGTCACCCTGGAAGAAAGTTTCGACGTCCTTCGTCGAAAATGCTGACCGAAATTTCACCCTGGAAAAGATTTTCGACGAGCTACGCCGAAAATGTTCACCGAAATTTCACCCTGGCCAAAAATTTCGGTGAGCTTCATCGAAATTCTTCACCGAAATTTCTTTAAAAATTTCCTCCACACCTTTTTCTTCAAGTCTAAGTCCTCCATACTCAACCTAAAACTTTCAAAAACTTATAGAAACATAATCATAGTACTAAAACAAGAATATATACAAGGATAACCATGGGAATGCCTCCCAAGAGCGCTTATTTAAAGTCACTAAGCTTGACTTTTCAAACCTTTTACTCATTGGGAAGGTCATGGAGTGGATGTGAAGTTCCTCCTCCCTTCTCGATGAACATGGTGTTTGCTCCAATGTCTAACACCTTCTTCTTCTTCTTAGACCTCTTTCTTGCTTCCCTTGGTAGCTCAGCTATATGTTCCACCATATTGATTCCATCAAACATAGCAAGAAGACTCACACCATCAAAGCTTGACCCATCATACTCATTGTGGTCCAAGGTGTCATTATCCTTCAGCCTCACACAAGTGAATCCCATCAGCTGCTCCTTTGTATATGGTGGTTTTTCATCAATTTCCATAGGAGCACATGTGATTGTGCCACAAAAACCAAAGGTAGAAGGCTTCATGGGATAGAAGACCTTATCATTAACACTCTTGAGAACCACCTTCTTGTTAATAAAATCAATGCTCGCTCCAACTGTATTGAGGAAGGGGGTTCCTAGGAGAAGAGGCAGCCTTGTTGCTTGAACCATGTCCATGACTATGAAGTCAGTTGGGACTAGACACTCACCAATCTTCAATGGATAATCTTCTACAAGGCCTATTGGTTGCCTTGAGAAAGCATCAACAAAGGTAATAGGTGATGGATACTTCTTTAGGTTTGTAATCCCAAGGCTCTTTGAAAATTCAAGGGACATCACATTGACACTTGATCCCGAATCACACAAGGCCTCATCAATCTTCAAATTCCCAAGAGAGCAAGAAATCAAGAATTTTCCGGGATTACCAAGCTTTGCAATAGTTTTAGGCTCATCCCTTGTTGTGCTTGGGGATCAAGGCTTTCCAACAGCTCTTCTACCTTCTCCCTATTAGCTAGCAAGTGTTTGATGAACCTTATTTGACCCTTGACTTGAAACAAACTTTCCCCCTTGGGCAGACTTCTCCATATTTCCTCTAAAGCTTTAGAGCACTTTCCTTTGTGCCTTAGTTAAAATCCGCTCAGGATATGGGAGTGGTGGCTTATAGATAAGGAGATCACAAGCTCCTTCTTCACTCTTCTTAGCCACTTCTCTTACCCTCTCTTCAACTCTTTCTTTTGTAGTAGTCTTGGGTTCATCAAACACTTCTTTACCCATTTCAGTAGCAACAACTATAGAGTCATTTTCAATGACCACCCCCCCATCTTGAACCTCAATGTCCTCATTGATTATAGATGTATCATAAGGAGCTTCAAATAGTTGCTCAAACTCTAGCACAACAAGCTCATACTCATCTTCATCAAAAGAGGAGATAGCATTGCAATACTCTTTTGGGTTAGCTTCGGGTTTTC
The DNA here is from genome assembly GCA_020283515.1 of Alliaria petiolata. Classification (NCBI taxonomy): domain Eukaryota; kingdom Viridiplantae; phylum Streptophyta; class Magnoliopsida; order Brassicales; family Brassicaceae; genus Alliaria; species Alliaria petiolata. The sequence continues at coordinate 114,605 of JAHZTW010000016.1, read as the reverse complement.
TGGGTAAAGTGCCTTGAGAATTGGAGCTAGAAGCTTTGCCTTTTTCAAGTTGCTTGAACTTTTGTTGAAGACCTCCTATTTGAGTGGCAATCTCATTAAGTGAAGAGTTCATCCTTGTGTTAATCTCAGCAATCTTCTTTCCCATATTAGCATCACTATGAGCTTGACCTTGAAGTATTTGTTGAAGCGTTAGCTGAACATTGTCTTGTGGAGGGCCTTGTGAAGGTTGAATAAAACCTGGTGGAGCATTGCCTTGGTTATACTTTTGCCCACCAAAGTTGCCTTGATTTCCTCCTTGGTAGTTAGACCTTGGTGCATAACCTTGTTGTTGATTGTTGTAAGACACAAAAGGTTTGTTTTGAGTAGCTTGTGGAGTGTAGACTTGGTCTTGGGGGTTGGCCACATTAGTACTTCTATAAGAGAGGTTGTTTGTCCCCTTATAGTTGTTGTTGGAGTAGTTGTTGTAGCCTCCTTGGCCACCCACGAAATTGACCACTTCTTCACACTCTTGAGCCTTAACTTGATCATCACAATCTTCTTGATACTCACTAACAAAATGAACATGCCTTTGATTGGAGGTCATGAGCTTATCCATCTTTTCATGTAGAGACTTTATCTCTTTCTTTGTAGATTCATACTCACTTCCCCTTGGAGCTCTATCATAGTCTTCATTGTAATTACCATCACTCAAGGCAAGATTCTCTACAAGCTCTAAACCATCTTCTACTTCTTTTCCTAAGAAGTTTCCATTACTTGTTGTATCAAGAAGCATTCTAATCTTTGGAAGAACCCCTCTATATATGGTGCTTAGTAGAGACTCTTGTGTGAAGCCATGATGAGGGCATTGCATAGTGTAGCCCTTGAACCTATCTCATGTTTCATTGAAAGACTCATTATTCTTTTGAGTGAAGCTTGAGATTTCATTCCTCAACTTGGCAGTCCTTGAGTTGGAGAAGAACTTAGATAGGAATGCCTTCTTGCATTGATCCCAAGAGGTGATGGTTCCTTGAGGCAAGTTTTTCTCCCATTGCCTTGCTCTATCCCCAAGAGAGAAGGGAAAAGGTCTTAGCTTGGAAGCATCCTCACTCACACCATTCATCTTGAACAACCCACAAACTCTATCAAAGTTATCCAAATGATCAAGTGGATCCTCCATTGGCAACCCATGGAACTTGTCTTATTGAACCATGGAGATAAAAGATGGCTTCACCTCAAAAGTGTTGTTGTGAACTGGTGGAGGCTGAATACCATATCTATTTTGATGAATATTTGGTGCATCACCTGCCCCAATAGTCCTCCCTAAGCGTGGCGCATGTAAGGGGTTTCCATTGCCCCTTTGTGCTTGCGCCATGTGTGGTGGAGGGACTTGATCTCTTTGTTGTTCTTCCATTCTCAACCTCTCTAACCTTGCAGCTTCCCTTCTTGCAATTCGTGCAACCTTTTCCAATTGATCAATGTCTTGAAAGCCTTGAAAGTAGTTGTCTCCTTGTGATCTCAAATGCATTCAAGGAAAAACTGAAATCTAGAAAAGTAGATGGTCAATAAACACAAAAGGATCACTTAGTCTCAACCAAAACTCAAATCTTAATGATCAATCAATCCCAATATGGCAACGGCGCCAAATTGATACAAGAGTTTTTAGTCTTGCAAGCAATTCCTCAATTGCTCATATCATTGCAATATATTGAGGTATCAATCCATCTTGGGAGATGATGCAATAAGAATACAAAGTTAAGTCTAAGTTAAGCTAAAATGATAAAAGCAAATCACAAACTAGTATTGAAAGCTAAAGACAAACTTAAATAGATACTACTAGAGTAATAACTATGCAATTAAGCCTTAATCACTACTAATCAAGATACTAAACAAGGATTACTACTAAGTAATATTAACAAAATACTAAAACGAAACCTAGGGATGGAATCATTGATTTGGGCATCTAAATGGCCAATCTTGCAATCATTTAAGCAACTAAACATGTCATCTCTATGCCTAGATCACCAATAAAGACTAATCCATGATGTGTGGCACTAATCCCTTCACTAATCATCTTAATGAACTAATGATGTGTTAGCATTAAAATGATAAGCAAGCATTAATTATAAGTCTAAATGGCATGATAAACACCCTAGGCAACTAATATCTTAGGCTAGGAATGTAAATCTCTTATTAAGTTGGTTCAAGCATTTCATCAAACACTTGGTGGGTGTATGAATTGCTTATGATCCAAAATATCAAAGATTAGCTATTTGGCATTAAGAACCTCTCAATAAGAAGATAAATGTAAGAATCTATCCTAGATTGCAAGATTGAACCATTAGAAAACCCTAAATCTAACCCATCCCTAAGTTTCTAGAGAACTACTCACTAATCATTGCTAAGCCCAACAAATCAAGGATGAAAGTTAAGCTAAACATGATTAGAGAAAGATAAAACAAGAGATTCAAAAGAGAAATTGTATTAAACTCAAAAGATCCAAGCTTAAACAAAGGATTTGCCCAAAGTGGCTAAAAGTTTAAGCTAAGAACAAGAGAATAAAAGTTAACATAAAAAATTAGGTCTTAAGAGTATTTATAGGAGGGACTCATAAAGAAGACAAAAAGAGTTTTTCTGGGAGAATTTCGACCAAACTCGTCGAACCAGCTCGCCGAACGGGTCACCAAGCTTCGATCCATCTTCACGCGTCTGGGAAAGTTTCAACGTAGTTCGTCGAACGCCTTGGCCAAACCGTCGTCCTGGAGGAAAGTTTCGGCCAGCCTTCGTCGAACGCCTTCGTCGAACGGGCGTGCTGGAGAGAAGTTTCGGCCATCCTTCGTCGAACGCCTTCGTCGAACGGGCATCCTGGAGAGAAGTTTCAGCCAGCCTTCGTCGAACGCCTTCGTCGAACGGGCGTCCTGGAGAGAAGTTTCGACGAGCTTCGTCGAACCTGCTCATCGAAACTTCTTCAGGATTCTTCTTCTCCATCTTTTTGGCAACTTCTTGCTCTTCCAAGTGATGTGCCATTCCTTTCCAACTCCATTGTTCCCTCCACAGCATCCATGTTACCTGATCAAGACTCCAAATGCACCAAAACATGCAAGGACTATGCAAAAACACTCTAGGACTCTAAATGATACAATGCAACACAATGATGCTATATTAGGCTCCTAAATGATGAGAAACTTATACTAAATGGATGCTGAAATCATGCAAAATATAGATATATCAAACTTCATGTGGTAAGTTCCTATAAAAACTGAAAGTTCCAACAGATTTTGACTCAATAAAACAAAAGTTTTTGACTCTCAAAATAAAGCACAAAGTCAGTAATCACCTCCCCCAGACTTAAACAACACTGTCCCCAGTGTTATCAAGCCCGAAGTTGGCTAAAAGAAAGATTAGAAACGACATAAAAGACCAGATTGAAGACTTACATTCGTGTGCGCGTGGTGTCGATCGACACTGGCCTGTGTTGAGTCTAATATCGCCTTTTTCAACTGACTGAAACTAGGACTTAGTAAAACTAAAACGAAAATAAAAAGAAAAACGTACCTAACAGTGGGATGCCTCCCACTCAGCGCTCTTTTTCAGTCATTAGCTGGACTGTGTCGGGGTTCAGTAGTCTGGTGGATCAGAGGGTGGCAGTGAATGCTTCCCAGACGAATGTCTTCTCATCCAAGGTGGTGTATAAGAAGTAGGTGCATGTAAGCGACCAAGGAAATGAGGAAGAGCAGCAGGGTGGGACTTGAGTTCGGGTGTGACACTTTGTTTTCCTGCAGAAGCATCAAAAGAAACACCAAGCCTTCTACGAGAATCTCGTGGCTTGGATAAGTGCGCAGCATTCTTTGAACCTTTAAAGTTTTTATTGACAAGATCAGGAGGTTTGGAATTCATTCCAGGGAATGCGTACCTTTGCTTCCTTCGAGGTTTATGGCATGTAGGATGTGGAAGCATCTGTTTGACCACTTGTGATGGAATTGCAGCATTGGAAGTGACTTCTGGTGTGATCCGCGAAGGGTGTCGATCGACACAGGTGGTGTCGATCAACACCAAGCTTGCAGCTCGAGTCTCTGCACTTTTTCTCCAACTCAGCTCTGCAATCTTTGTCTCCATGATGAACACATATTCCTTCATCAACTTAGCACTGATTAGATTTTCACTTTCGCTCAATGTTCTGAAGGTATAATTGTTTCCACTCCAATCTTCAAGCTCCACAACTTCTTTAGAATTCCCATCCAATGTTTCTTGAACATCCTCCTTGCTCACTTGCTCCTTAGAATCCAGCTCTTCTCCAGTGATCACAGCAATACATGAGATGGGCGTGGAAGTTCCAGTAGTAGGAATAGCTTTGTAGAACACTTCTTTGTCAACATTAGAGAAAGACATTCTCTTATTGGGCATGTCTACAATAGCTCCTACTGTGGCCATGAATGGTCTTCCAAGGATGAACGGTATGCTAGACGTTCTGCTCACTTCCACAACCTGAAAATCAGTTGGAACTAGGCAACTCCCAACCTGGACAAGTAGATTTGGGATTGTACCATATGACACTGCGGTAGAATTATTGGCAAATTCAAGAGTTATGCTTGAAGGTTAAATGTCATCAATCCCTAGCCTCTCTGCAATGTCTTTTGTCATGAGGTTCACGCTAGCTCCTGAATCGCAGAGGGATTGTTTAAACTCAACTCCACCAATGGAGCATGGAACCATAAACATCCCAGGGTCTTCAACCTTAACCAGCTGCTTCAGTGGTGGAGGTGTTTCCCTTGCTTTGTGAAAGAGTTCTTCCATCTCTTCAAAGCTTTCTTTGTTATTCTGGAAGAAGGCACATAAAGGATATCTCTCATAAGCTTCATCAAAGGAGAGTTCCTTAGGAATCATTGCCACCTTCTTGTTGAAAGCAGCCAGTTTCTCTTCACTGATGGGCGGTCTGAGATGCTTGGGTAGAGGAGGGTTGGGAACCTTGGCCTTATAGACACTTCCTGATGCAACCTGTGAAGCTTTAGGCGTATCTGTGCAAGTTCGGGAAGGGGGTCGATCGACACTGAACGTTTGTGTCGAGGGTGCTGCGTCGATCAAGCTCGATTCGTCTGTTCTCTCCTTGGGTGTCGATCGACACACAGTAGTGTCATCGACATCGACTCCGCAACATGTTCTACATCTTCAAGCTCCTCGAATTCTTCAGTATTTAGCCCTGTTTTCTTCACAGTCTGAAGGTCCCTTTCGTCCTGGATCTTGATGGCATGCACATTTCGTCTCGGATTTACATCTGTCTTTCCAGGAAGAAATCCTTCTTGTCGCTTGACAGCTTCAGCGTTTTGAGCAACCTGAACATCCAGCTTCTTCATGTGAATACCTAGAGACTCGATTTTTCCATTCAGATCAGTGTACAGGTCGTCGATTTTCCCATTGAAATCCACTGTCATCTTCTGTTGGCCTTCCAAGATCTGCTCTAGCATGGACTCCATTTTGTTGTCTTGTGCAGGAGGCTTCTGGTAAGAAGAAGAACCATAAGTTCTATTGAAGTTGTTGCTCTGAAAAGGCTTCTGGTAGGAAGAACCATAACCTTGCTGATTGTTGAACCTCTGTCCCTGAAAACCAGTACCATTGATGTAGTTGACCTCTTCTTGCTCTCGCTCAAAGGTCTCTACTTCATTAGCAAAATGGACTTGCTTCTTTCCCATCAAGATGTCCAACTTCTTGTTGACTTCAGAAATTTGGTTTCCTCCAGCTAGTCATGCGTGTTGTCTTCTCTCGAAGTCTGCGTTTTTGGTGCTGTTACTAGAGGCCAAATTTTCTATAAGCTCTACCGCACCTTCTGGGAATCTTGTGTTGAAGTTGCCATTACTTGCTGCATCTAAGGCCATCTGGTACCTCCAATCAATCCCGCGGTAGAATATTCCAATAAGCTGCGGATTGCTGAAACCATGATGTGGGCAGTCCCTCTGGTAAGATCTGAACCTCACCCAAGAAGCTTTGAATGCTTCAGTGGGTCCTTGAGAGAATGTAGTGATCTTCATTCTTAGCTCTTCTGACCTCGCGTCATCAAAGAAATTTCATAAGAATGCATTCTTTTTGTCTTCCCATGTGGTCAAAGATCTTGATGGCAACTGCTTCAGCCAGTATGATGCATCTCCAGCAAGCGAGTAAGGGAAAAGCTTGCAGAAGAGATAATCATAGGTCACTCCATTGGCCTTATTGCTGGATGCCAGGTCTTCGTTCGAATCTTCAATTCCCAAAAGGATTATGAAAAGTCTTGGAGATTTCATTTTCTTCAAAATATGGAAACTTCTTGATTCTGGAAATTGGAAAACCTGGTGTCGATCGACACTACATGGTGTCGATCGACACCTTGCGTGTAATTCCAGTCTTGACTTCATCACTTCGTGACTTCATTCCATTAAGCTCCAAAATGCATCCAAATCTCCAATTTATCTTCAATTGTACCTGAACCTGCAAAGACTCTATATAGACTCGAAAATAGCCAAAAGACTCTATAAAAACACTTATATCATGGCCTAAAAATGGGTAAAAACCATGATATATCACTTGAAACCGAACAGATTTGGTGAAGGACGCTCTTCATGGTGAATGGGTGTCTTCGAGGCTTGGAAGCTCAAAACTCTTATGACTTCTGCAATGGTCTTAGTCATAAGATTGACATCAGATCCTATGTCATAAAGTTAGACACAAAAATTGAATCCCTTGATTGAGCATGAAACCGAAAGTTTTCCCGGATCATCTATCTTTGAATCGTCGTCAAGGGTAGTTCTTGGATCGCCATAGTCATCTTCTTCTCCATGAGTTTTTATTCACGCTCAACGTGTTGAGGAGCTGGAGTAAGAGGCTTCCCTTGGTCGTGGATTTGAAATTGCTTTTTGGTTGGACTTTCGTCTTCAAGGTGCTTCGGCCGATCGGTAGAGATGAAGTCTTCTTGAGGTGCAGAGAGAGAAGTAGGGAAAGAATCAGGTTCTTCTTTCCTTTGATGTATGACTTCAATAGCATTAGTAGGAGGATCTGAGTAATTCAAACCTAATGACCTCTTTCGAGAATCATTGTTTTTGATTTTCTCCTTGGCGTCAAGAGTTATTCCACTCTTCTTTTCATCGCCCGAAACTTCATGCATCTCAGGTGTAGGCTTGTTTTCTTCAGTGGTAGCCTTGATGTGCTCTTCGTGATCTACTTCATCGTCTTCTACGAGGGAGCCACATATGATGTCGAGCTTCTCAATCAACCCCATTTCAGTTTGCACTCCGACGTCGCACAGACGAAAGACTTCTTCGATGTCCTTTAACTCATTATTGAGCTAAAATTTCTCGTCGATAGCTGATAGCATCGTCGATTCGAATATCTCGATATTACTATCGGATTGTAGATATGCAGCAGATATGATCTTGTCATATTCTTCCTTGGAAGGAGATCCAATAGGATGTAGTACCCTATCATAGTTGGTGGAATGGTTGCGGATGGTCGAAGCGAGATCGTTGATCAGGGGGCGGGCTTTCTTCATCTCGGATGCCTCTGAAAATCAGAAACAAAAACGAAAGTAAAGAAAAAGGATGTCTTTGAGTTCTGATCCTGACCTTTGTTTTGGACAGCAGAACGCAACCTCCCCGGCAACGGCGCCAAAAGCTTGATGGGGTCAAAATAGTCGTCCGAAATTGGAGGATTTCTTTGGAGACTCGTTGAGCTTTGAATTTGTAGGACCCTAATCAGAAAGTGCACAGTGTGCGATGTAGTACTTAGGGTATCGATCCACAGAGAGGAGGTCAACTGCAAAACAGAAAATCAGGAAAACAAATACGCAGAAGATTGGGGGTTTGAAAGATTTAAGTCACGGTTTCAGTAGCTATTGAATGCAGGAATCGAAAAGCAAGTTTATATAGAGCTGGCTGTCAATCAACTCTACATCAGATGGGAATCAAAGCAAGCAGTGCAGAGGAAGTTGATATATCATTGTTTTTACCCGTTTTTAAGCCATGATATAAGTATTTTTATAGAGTCTTTTGCTGGTTTTGGAGTCTTTTTAGAGTCTTTACAGGATGGAGAGCATTTGGAGCTAAATGGGAGATTATGGAACATTTTGGAGCATTTTGGAGAAGCA
>JAHZTW010000016.1:83864-105193 GCA_020283515.1 Alliaria petiolata | reverse complement strand
AGGTGCATGCCCAGTACCAGAAGCAACAAGGAAGAAGAACTAGTCACTTTGAACCAGGAAATCAACCGTCTCAAACGTACGAACCGCAAGTCTGCACGAGCGTCGAACGACACGACAAGCGTCGATCGACACACACCCTTAGTGTCGAACGACACCGTCTGTATCGATCGACACCTTGCACGGACAGAGATGGCTGATCCTGTGATCATGATACGCAACAAGGCTGGCGTATTTGTTGACCTACAGGGCAACAGAAGGAACGCCCAAGGACAGAGACTTGATGAGGCTGGCGGCGTCATAGTCGAACCATCGATACAAATCGCCGGTGCAGAAGTTGGACGTGGAAGAACACTAGGCGAGTACAACCGCCCAGACCAGTTCTATGCTAATAGAGCTGCGATCCGTCCTCATGCATTTCAGAGGAATGACTTCGAGCTGAAGCCTGCTTACTACACTTTAGTGGCTCAGCATCCCTTCCATGGTCTAATGAGCATCCCATGGACCACGTTGAGAGATTCGAGAACCTCGCATCAAGCATCAAAGCTAATGGAGTGACCTATGATTATCTCTTCTGCAAGCTTTTCTCATACTCGCTTGCTGGAGATGCATCACACTGGCTGAAGCAACTGCCACCATGATCTTTGACCACATGGGAAGATACAAAGAATGCATTCCTGTGCAATTACTTTGATGAAGCGAGATCCGAGGAGCTGAGGATGAAGATCACTACATTCTCTCAAGGACCTACTGAAGCATTCAAGGCTTCTTTGGTGAGGTTCAGATCTTACCAGAGGGACTGCCCACATCACGGTTTTAGCAAACCACAGCTTATCGGTATCTTTTACCAAGTGATTGATTGGAGGTACCAGATGGCCTTAGACGCTGCGAGCAATGGCAACTTCAACACAAGGATTCCAGAAGATGCGATAGACCTTATTGACAATTTGGTTTCTAGTAACAGCACCAAAAACGCAGACTTCGAAAGAAGACAAAGAGCAGGAGTAGCTGGAGGAAACCAAATCGCTGAAGTCAACAAGAATCTAGACAACGTACACAATCTATTGGTGGGGAAGAAGCAAGTCCACTTTCCAATGAAGTGGAGTCATTCGAACCAAGTGAAGACTGTGAAGAAGAGGACGTGAACTACGTCAACGGAGGTGGATTTCAAGGCCAACATTATGGGAACCAGCAGGGAAACATGAACTTCACTGGGAATTATCAGAAGAGTTCCTGCACAGGAAATCAAAACTCTTCTGGTTATACTCCGAAGCCCCCATTTCAGAACATCAACTACACAAGGAGCTATGCAAATTATTCATACCAGAAACCTCCTCCTCAAGACAACAAAATGGAGGCTATGCTAGAGCAAATCTTGGAGGGACAGCAGAAGCTTACAGTGAATTTCAATGGCAAGATGGATTCATTGTACCAGGACCTGAATGGAAAGATTGAGAACTTGAGTTCTCATATGAAGAAGCTGGATGTTCAAGTTGCTCAAACCGCAGAGGCTGTTAGCAGGCAAGAGGGATTCCTTCCAGGGAAGACGGATACCAATCCGAAACGCCAAGTGAATGCTGTCACATTGAGGAGTGGGAAGAACCTTCAGCCTGTCCAGAAGAGAGGGCTTAGCATTGAAGAATTTGAGGAGCTTGAAGATTTAGAAGATGTTGCGGACCCAGCGTCGATCGACACCCGAGGAGATGAAAGACAAAGACGATTCTGAACCTGAACCAGAAGCGAAGAAAACACCTTCTACGACGAGCTAAGACCAAGATCATTGCTGAAGAAAGGGTCTACAAACCGAAGATCCCTTTCCCCTTTGTGACAAAGAAGTCTAAGAAGGAGCTGTTGGACGCTAGTTGCAAGGCTATCATGGATAGACTAGTGGTTGAAATCCCTTTGATGGATGCCATTAGAACTACTCCAGTGGTAAAGAGATACTTGAAGTGGATGATGACAAACAACATGGACATGGAGGAAAGCATAATGATGATATCAGAGCAAGTTAGTGCTGTCATTCAGAACAGGCTTCCAGAGAAACTCTCCGATCCGGGAAGCTTTGTTCTAGACTGCTCCATCTTTTCAGAAAAGTTTGGGAGATCTTTGTGTGATTTAGGATCAAGTGTCAACTTGATGCCTCTTTCAGTCGCTCTAAGGCTGGACAAGACAGATTTCAAGGCCACAAGAATCTCCCTAGTACTTGCTGATCGATCCATCAGAATCCTTGAAGGTGTCTTGGAGGATGTTCCTATCAAAGTGGGAGATTGCTTGATTCCCACAGACTTCGTGGTTTTGGCATATGATGAGGAACCCAAAGACCCTCTCATACTTGGTAGACCATTTTTGGCTACAGCTTGAGCGATCATTGACGTGAGGAAGGGCAGGATCTCGCTGAACCTTGGAGATTTGGTGATGAATTTCGACATGGAGAAGCTGATGAAGAGACCAACAATTGATGGACAAACCTTCTATGTCGATTCACTCACCAACCTTGCTGAGGAAATTTTCCAAGAGGACCACCCTACAGACCCTCTGGAACGTGCATTGACCACTTCCACAAAGGGCATTGAGTGCTTAGACGATGCAGCTGCTGGATATGCAAACATGTTGGATGCAAGCGAGCAAGTGATGCAACTAGTCGCTGCTGAGGACTTGTGTCGATCGACACTATGCGCGCACAACAACAAAAGCCACACTCGCCGATTGGAGTGAGGCTAAGGCCCCTAAAGTCGTCCTTAAACAGTTCCCAGCCGGGCTAAGGTACGCATTTCTTGGTCCTAATTCCACCTATCATGTAATTGTTAATGCTTCTTTGAACAATGCAGAGCTCACGTTGTTGCTAAGCAAGCTGCGCAAATTTCGCAAAGCTCTTGGCTATTCTCTTGATGACATTTCAGGTATCTCACCAGATTTGTGCATGCATCGGATTCACCTTGAGGATGAGACGAAATCTTCAGTTGAGCATCAAAGAAGGCTGAATCCGAACCTGAAGGAAGTAGTCAAGAAGGAGATCATGAAGCTCTTGGAAGCAGGGATCATCTATCCCATTTCAGACAGTGCTTGGGTCAGTCCAGTTCATGTGGTTCCTAAGAAAGGAGGAGTCACAGTGGTGAAGAATGAGAAGAACGAGCTGATTCCAACAAGGACTGTGACTGGACACAGGATGTGCATCGACTACAGGAAGCTGAATGCTGCGACCAGAAAGGACCACTTTCCCTTACCATTCATCGATCAGATGCTTGAGAGATTGGCGAACCATCCATACTACTGTTTCTTGGATGGCTATTCAGGATTCTTCCAGATTCCAATCCATCCAGATGATCAGGAGAAAACCACTTTTACATGTCCTTATGGTACATTTGCATATCGCAGGATGCCATTTGGACTTTGTAATGCTCCTGCGACCTTCCAGAGGTGTATGATGGCGATCTTCACGGACATGATTGAGAGGTTTATGGAGGTCTTTATGGATGACTTTTCTGTTTATGGGTCATCCTTCAAAGACTGTCTGGACAACTTATGCGCAGTGTTGCAGCGATGTGAAGAGAAGCACTTGGTTCTGAACTGGGAAAAGTGTCACTTCATGGTCACAAATGGGATTGTACTTGGACACAAGGTTTCAGCAGAAGGCATTGCAGTGGATCGCGCTAAGATAGAGGTCATGACAACGCTACAGGCACCATATTCTGTGAAGTCAGTGAGTAGTTTTCTAGGACATGCTGGATTCTACAGAAGATTCATCAAGGATTTCAGCAAGATTGCAAGGCCACTCACCGCTCTTCTGTGCAAAGACGTGAAATTCGAGTTCACTGCCGAGTGTAATTCAGCCTTTGAACAGATCAAGCAAGCATTAGTGAGTGCTCCAATTGTGCAACCTCCGGACTGGGATTTGCCTTTCGAGGTGATGTGTGACGCCAGTGATTTCGCAGTAGGCGCAGTGTTGGGACAGAAGAAGGACAAGAAACTTCATGCCATCTATTATGCCAGTAGAACATTGGATGATGCTCAGAAGAACTATGCAACTACGGAGAAGGAATTGCTAGCTGTGGTTTTTGCCTTTGAGAAATTTCGACAGTACCTTGTTGGCTCGAAGGTGATTGTTCACACTGATCATTCTGCATTGAAGTACTTGATGCAGAAGAAGGATGCAAAGCCAAGGTTGCTAAGATGGATTCTACTTCTTCAAGAGTTCGACATAGAGGTCAAAGACAAGAAAGGAGTTAAAAACGGAGTAGCTGATCATCTTTCAAGGATCAGAATTGAAGATGATGTGCCCATTGATGACTTTCTACCTGAGGAGAATATTTATCTTGTTGAGAGTCGCTTGAAGAGTATGATCTCGGAGCAGAAACGCCTAGTGTCGATCGACACTAGGGGAGTGTCGATCGACACCCCGTCCGAACAGATAAGAACGACTCACGGATCAACACTTCGAAGTTTGCCAACTTCACGAGTGTCGATCGACACCAGGGACCATTAGCAGTTCGCAGGCTCTTGGATGATGTGTTTCGACAACCAATCTTTGTTGTTCAAGATGCAACTCGACCATGGTATGCTGATATTGTAAACTACCTTGCTGCAGACATTGAGCCTAACCATCTCAAAGGATATGAGAAGAAGAAGTTCATGAGGGAACATAGAAGGTATTATTGGGATGAGCCACACTTATACAAGCATTGTTCAGACAATGTTTACAGAAGATGCATTGCAGAGAGTGAGGTTCGTGATGTCTTGTTCCATTGTCATGGTTCTGAATATGCTGGACATTTCGCGTACTTCAAGACAGTGTCCAAGGTTCTTCAAGCAGGCTTTTGGTGGCCTACTATGTTTAAGGATGCTCAGTTGTTCGTCACGCAATGCGATGCTTGTCAAAGGAGGGGGAAAATCAGCAAGAGGAACGAGATGCCACAGAACTTCATCCTTGAAGTGGAGATTTTCGATTGTTGGGGTATTGACTTCATGGGACCTTTTCCTCCATCTTTTGGGAACCAATACATCTTAGTGGCTGTGGACTATGTCTCCAAATGGGTAGAAGCAATCGCTTCTAAGAAGAATGATGCTGCTGTGGTTCTCAAGATGTTTCAGACCATCATTTTCCCAAGATTCGGAGTGCCTCGGATTGTTATAAGTGATGGTGGTTCTCACTTTATCAACAAGATTTTCGACAAGCTGTTGAAGAAACATGGTGTTCAGCATCGCGTAGCGACTCCTTATCATCCCCAAACGAGTGGACAAGTGGAAGTTTCCAACAGGCAAATCAAGCAAATTCTGGAGAAGACAGTGGGAAAGACAAGGAAGGATTGGGCAACAAAGTTAGATGATGCACTTTGGGCCTACAGGACTGCATACAAAACGTCTTTGGGAACTACACCTTTCCAGCTGCTCTATGGCAAAGCTTGCCATCTTCCAGTTGAGTTGGAACACAAGGCACATTGGGCTATCAAGAAGATGAATTTCGACTTGAAGCCTGCTGCAGAGAGGCGCCTACTTCAACTCCACGAATTGGATGAACTTCGTTATCATGCTTATGAGAACTCAAAGCTCTACAAAGAGAGTAAAGCATATCATGATAAGAAGATCATCTCCAGACAATTCGAGCCAAATGACCAGGTATTTCTGTATAACTCTCGTTTGCAATTGTTTCCTGATAAATTGTGTTCCCGTTGGTCAGGTCCTTTCACCATCAAAGAGGTTCAACCATATGGAGCGATTGTCTTGACAAACTCCAAAGGAGAAGAGTTTACTGTGAATGGGTAGCGAGTGAAACACTATTGGGCCCAAGTCAAGATTCCAGAAGGACACATTGTGTCTCTGGATGATGCACCGTCTGCCTAAACGCATGAACAGTCAAGCTATTGACGTTAAACGAGCGCTTAGTGGGAGGCAACCCACTAGTAAGTATCTATCTATTTATTTTTGATTTTTACTTATAATTATTTAGGATTTTCAGATAAAAAAAAATGAAGGAGAATTTTCGGCCAGACCCAGTGTCGATCGACACCCCTAAGTGTCGATCGACACCACCATCCGGACACATATAAGTCTTCAAAACCCAACCCTTCATCTCTTTCTTCTTCATAATTTTAAAACCGCTCACTTGAGAAAAATTTTGCCCAAATCCGATTTTTCTCAAAACTTAACAGAATTGAGTTATTTTTTGCTCTAATCCGTGCGGATTTTAACCCTCTTTCACAATCTATCATCCATTCATTCGATCTACAAAGGTATGTTCTTCAAATCTCCCAATTTCATTTTCGGACCTAAGGTGAAAATTTCCGAATTCCCCTTTTTAGCTTGATTTCTCTGTTGAATCATGTTTATTTAGGTTGTCTAACATGGTATAGATCACTAACCAACAGTTTTTCATCCTTTAATTCACTTAATTTGAAATTTTTGGAATTTTTGGAAATTGATGATGCATGTGAATTTGGATTATTCTTTGGGTTTTATGGTCTACACTAGGGCGATTATTGCTACTGGGATTGTTGGATTGACGTTTCGATGATTAATGGAGTTGCAATTGTGATTTTTGAGTCGGACTGGATTTTTCCGCATGGTGTCGATCGACACCCGACCCGAACTGACACTTTGTTCTTCATTTCTTAGAATGTGCATTTGATTTTGGTTTATTTTTTTTTTGCAGCTGGCTCCTAGGACTAAAAGACCACGGGAAACCGACGCCGAAGCCTCGGGAACTGCCAATGATGAGGCAATTCCGTCTCTTCCTCCATGGCCTAAGCCTGAAAAGGTGAAGGTTCGAGTTACAAGGCGTTGCGAGGATTCACCAACAAAGGAAGTGGCTAAGGACGAGTGTATTTACAGAAACATCAGCGAGACATGGGATGATTACGACACGCTGTTCTACAATTCGTGGCTGCGAGTAGAGATCGCTCTAACTCGCTTTGCTTGTGAGAAGACGATTAGCGAGCTAGGAATCAAGGATGACATCCTGTCTTTGATGAACAGAATTGGGATGGGCACCATTGCGACGCGGCAGTACGATCTTTACCCAGACCTTGTCCGCCAGTTCATTGCCACAGCCCGAGTCTACTACTGGAACGAGATCAATCGGAATGCTCGGGAAGGCACATTGACCTTCCTAATCCGCGGAATCCGCTACCGCATTTCACTTCCAGACCTCTGCGGGATCTATGGATTCGCAGACGAGCATGCCACTGGGGTCTCTCTTCAGACGCAGCTGCCAGATAACCAGGATTTCTGGTCGCACTTCGGGAATGGGAGGTATGATTCTAAGACCTCCACTAACACCGACATTCGCCATCCTACCTTGCGCTACTTGGTCCGTTTGTTCTCTACTACACTTCTGTGTAAGCATGAGCCAGGGAAGATGCGAGTGTCTGAGTTGGTGCTGCTTTATCAAGGTCTTTGGTCTGAGATTTATGAGGATACAGACGCGCCAATTAGCGCGAACCTTGACGCGGTATTTGCTCATCACTTGGCTTCCTTGAAGATGAAGCCTTTCAGTGGAACGAAGGCAAAGCCAGAGACTATCGGGAGTCTTCTTACACCTATCTCCAGCACTGCGGGATAGACACTTCTACCTGCTCCATTGTTACATCGCGTGCCTTGGTGGATATGGAGTACTTGAAGAGGACTCACTGGGTGACAGGAGAGAGGCTGTGGGCATTCAGCGACGAACAGAGAGTGCAGCGTTTTGTACAGTTACCTGACAGGGATCTCACTCACATTACCAGCGATCCTCAGCGCCTAGCCTTTCACCCCAGTCCGAACAAGATTAGGACTGCTTCCGTTGCCAGACGCAGAGGCACTTCCTCCCGACCAGCTGAGGATGCACCACGACCTTCATGTTCCAGGCGCAGAGCACAAGCCAGCTTGGAGCCTATTGAACCTCATCACCTTCCAGACGCTCCTGAGATTCCTAGGGAGCAGGCTGCATTTCATAGATATGTAGTTCAGAGCTTTCAGGCCATCTGGAACGCCATTGCCTCTGTGTCTAACTGTGGCTGCGTTCGACCTGCTTCACCACCACGATCTTCTCCACCACACGACCAGATGACGACGAGTGACTCTTCCATCCTTTTTATTTTTAGTACTTTGAGTCAGTTCTCTTTTCTTTTTACTTGAGTCTGCATTTTGTTTCATTTGATTCAGTACTTTGTTTCAAACTTGTTGCAGTTATTGATCTTATTGGATTATCTTGTGCTTTTAACCTTTTGTTGAGTTTTCTAACAGCTTGGAAGAATTCTAACAACAATCTGACTTAACAACATCATAGTTCGAGTGGAAGAACTCTGTCTTCGGACAGAGTGTCGATCGACACCATCCAGTGTCGATCGACACGACCATCTCACACGGCCACGATCGACACCATCAGTGTCAATCGACGCCACACGCAGAGTCAGGTAATCCGATTTTTTCTCTTTGATTTGTACCAGTTTTAGCACACATTTTTTCTATCCAAACTCATTCTTAGTAACACTGAGGACAGTGTTATTCAAGTCTGGGGGAGGTGGTTGCTAACATTGTGTTTTGTTTTGAGAGTTTCTTTTGAGTCAAAAGTTTTCAAAATTTGTTTTATTGAGTCAAAATCAGTTGGAGCTTTTCAGTTTTTCTAGGAACTAACCACAGAAAGTTAACACTTGAGGAACCATTGCTACAAGAGTTGATTGCAGGACTTACTAAGTAGAAAGCTGCAAGTGGAATCAGTCTAACAGGGCGAGTTCAGATCCCCTTATAAGAACTAGGTATGTGCAGAACTTGATTCCTCTTTCAGTCCGAACAGATAGGCAATTGCAGTTTCTCCTTGATCTTCCCTTAAGAGAAAAGAAAATAAAGAAAAATAGTCTAAGTCTGGAATAGTGCCTTTGTCATGAGCCTGTCTCCTCACAAGGAACAATATTAGTGATGCTCTTGAACACGTCTCCTAACAAGGAACACAAGTAGAGAGTAGCATTATTCCAGAGATCCCATAAAAAAAAAGAATAAGAAAAGTCAATGAAAAGATCTTAGAACACCCTGAAAATGGGCAGAAGTTGACTAAGGGAAGAGAAAATAGGGGAGCTGTATGAGAATGTCTTGTTCAGGTACTAAGGAAGGGAAAGAATCAGAAAAGTTCTATGGCATTACCAATGTTAGAGTTCGAAATTTATATCAAGGAAAGGATCTGGATTCGAACTGGGAGATTGCTAAGCTTGTGGTAAGTACATTGAACATTTCCTAAGGTTGGCTCTAATATCATGTGGATTCAAGAAGTGTTAATCAATGTGGCGTTTTGAAGAAGTGATTGGAAGTTCCTGTTTTCAAACTTCTACTTCAGTCTAAGTTTCTGTTTTGCTTGAGGGCAAGCAAAGGCTAAGTCTGGGGGAGTTGATATATCATGGTTTTTACCCGTTTTTAAGCCATGATATAAGTGTTTTTATAGAGTCTTTTGCTAGTTTTGGAGTCTTTTTAGAGTCTTTACAGGATGGAGAGCATTTGGAGCTAAATGGGAGATTATGGAACATTTTGGAGCATTTTGGAGAAGCAGCCGAAGTGATGAAGTCAAGAGGCTGGATTTACGAGCTGAGTGTCGATCGACACCATCAGTGTCGATCGACACCAAAGAAGGTCGGCCAAGTTTCCCCAATTCCATCAGAAAAAGGAAATCACTCAAGTTCTGAAGAATTACAAGTCTACCCCTGGACGAAAAATCCCCTTCTATAAATAGTTTTCAGGCATTGTTTAGCCAATTACCTTATCATTATTTTCTGTTTTTGAGACTTAGAGAGAGATTGATCCTGAGCTTTTGGGGAGACAATTCTAACTCATCTGAGCCAGATTTCGAACCCCTGTACCATTCTCTATTCTTTTATGCAATTTATTTCAGTCATGATTTGTGTTTGCATAATTATGTCTGAGTAGTTTGCTAGTTAGGTTAGGGTGATTTAGGGTTTGATGAAGAGTTTGTAGAATCATTAGAATTATTAGGGAAATCAATTGGATCTTCACCTTGATTTGTGCTTAACTTGATTCTCTGAATTGATCACTTAGAAATCGAAATCTACTAAATATACATTAATACCTTAGTGAAATGCTTATTAAAGCATACACTTTTGATGGTAAAAATGGGTAAAATATGCATGTTATCACTGGTCGCGCCATGAGCCAACGCTCGCGCTGCCACCTTAAATCGGAATTCACGAGCCCACTTTTAATCCCGTCAAGCCCAACTTATTTCTGCAGCCATCAAGACTCGGGCTAACCCTAAGAGACACCTAAGGAGCCTCCAAGACTTATAAATACTCTCCTTTGCATACTTAACAAGTGTTCTCTTGTGTGCTCTCATTTCATACTTTGTTCTTTATCTTTTATGCAATTTCCATTATTTTAGCTTTTTATCATTTTTGTACTTAAACCCTTTTCGTTTCTCATCCATAAATCAAAATATTCATTCGTTAATAATGTTTATGCTTCGATTCATCATGTGTGAGTAGTTTATTTTCGTTGGGTTGAATCCCAAGGGTTTTTAGGGGGAATTTCATTAACCGTTTTTATACTTCTATTCGTTTAAGCCGTATACTAAAGATTTCTTTCGCCTAAGTTTGTTTTAAATGGATGGATCTAGAGTCATGAACTAGAGACTGATCCAAAGATTGATTAGAGCCGCTAACGTGTTGAATCCGATCACTGGAACCAACTTACCCGAGTGTCGCGTCGTAGGGTGCGAATTGCACACCTACGGAGCGTTCGTGAGAGTTGGAACGAGTCTCGATCCATTAATGCTTGCTTGATTGTGTCGCAGGATGCGACGACATACCTAAGGAGTAATCACCACATAGTTGATCCTCTTACGAAAGTATTTGAAATCGTTTAGTCTCGTTTGCTTTCGATAGATTGTTTAATCTCTTGTTAGAACCCCCTAAAAATTCCCAGATGATCCCAACGTTTGTCTCTTATTGATTTACTGCATTTCATTACGGTCTTTCAATTTCGCACTTTCGTTTATTCACTTTCAATACCGCAATTTCGTTTATACACTTTCAATACCACACTTTCAATACCATAATTTTGTTTAGGCACTTTCAATACCGCAATTTCAATATCGCACTTTCGTTTATGCACTTTCATTATCGCACTTTCTATTGATTTCCTTTTCGCCGTTACTTTGAACCTCCTTTCCGTTTAAAAAGTTAATTTTCCTTTACTCCCGTTTGTTATAAGTTTAGGCGATAGCCAAGCATAAACGTAGATTGTATACTTTCTTTTCATAAACTACAACCCAAGAACCGTGACAAACAAAACCCTTTTTGTTTTGCGTTTCAACTCTTTAGGAACGTTGCACAGGCTCCAAGAAGGAAGAAGATGCAACTTCCTTCATCAAACCACGAAGAGAAGAGTTCCCGGAGACTAACTTTTCTCATCAAAACTGAGTCCTTTACTGAAGCAAGCGAACACTTCCTATGGAAATGAAGTCTACACTAGCAACACCTGTCATCCGGGATCCCAAACACATCACCAAAATGGCCAGCATAACGCACAAACTACGTGTTTCTAAGGTGATGTAATTTTCAAAACCACAAGTCTAGGAGATTTTTCATCTTTCATTCAAGGTTTTACAGAGGTTGAGAAAGCAAAGGTGAGTATTGCAACGAATGTACTTGAAAATGTAGAACAATGGCAAGCAATCACCACCAAACGCCTGAAGCAATCAACATTCATCACCACATGCATCATTCGCCACCATCCGGAGTAAAGAAGCCTGGCCGCGACACCAACCGACCATGGCACGGCCAGAAGACACTTGACCGCACCATTAGCCACGATGGCACGGCCAGAAGAAGGCTGGCCGCGACCTCGACCACACGTCGCGCGGCCAGAACAAGCTCGAAGCTCCACAAGCATTTTTTAAGACAAATCATTCACGGAACCGAATCCTCACAAGTTGACGAGGACACAAGGACAGAATGAAGTCCTATGCTCAACACCACACGACTGTACTCCCAACCAACCCATCCGCCACTTTTAAGTAAGTCTTCACAAGCTTGTGCTTGAATTTAATTATCTTTTTTCACCTCTACTCGACTTTTTCAAACTAGGGACTGTTTGATTTAAGTTTGGGGGGGGGGGGGAGTTCTTATATTACTAATTCTTTCTATTTCATGAGTCTTATGCATGCATTCATTCATTTATCGAGTCATTTTATTGAGTCAAAAATATTTTCTTTCAGTCGGAAACTATAAACTTTGGTAGGTACAAGTCACTTTGAAATGAAGCCCAATGACCATTCTCACGGGTTTAGAAGCAAGGCATATTAAGTTGAACACTGCGCGTGGATCATTCCAACGGAAAAACTTCTAATCTCTAGAGCCCGAAGGATCTTGCGTTGACTTCGCACCTAATGAATCAAAACTTCTCGCCAAGGGGTTTGAGGTACATTGAACTTAACTCCTCTTTTAAACTCTAGCAAGATGTAATAGGTGCAATCTCTCTTTGATCTTCTCTTATTACATAAATTCGTCAAAGAACGGCAACCTGAGTTCCTCAAAGAATATTGACGGTTCGCAAACCTCATAAGTGATCGTTCTTGGATTAAGAAGAAAACAAAAGAAAAGAAAAGAGAATAAGAAAGTTGATAGAAAAAAATAAAAAGAGACCCTGGAGAAGTAGGGAGAAATCAACTAAGGGAAGAGAAAATAGGAGAGTTGTATCCGAAAATGTATTTGTCTAGGTGTTTGGAAGAGAAGAGTATGAAGTCTCTTTGACTGATAATCCCTCGAATGAGACCGCACGTCTAAATGAATAAATGAGTGAACAAAAGAGAGCTCGAGATCTCGAAGGGACTATGAAGCGTATCCAGGAAGGGTGAAAAGCTCAAGGTAACTAAACCCAAACTTTTTGAGTTTAAATTCCGAGTATGTGGCTCAAGTGGTCGATTGGCTGACTTGACAAGTTCCAAATATTGGTGAGTTTCCATGTTTTCAAACCTCTCTTCCTTGTTTAAGATCAGGGGGAGTTGATAACACTCGTTTGTGACCCATTTTTACTAAGTGAATGCTTTAATAAGCATTTCACTAAGGTTTTAATGCATAAAGGCTAGTTTTGAAGAATTTGTATATATGAGACTCTTTTCAGGTAAATTAAGCAAAAATGGTTCAAAACGGAGCAAAACGAGAAAACTTCTTCAAAGAAAATTGAATGAAGAGATCTTCTTAAATTATTGGAAAAGAAAGAATTAAGAAAAAAGATGAAAGGAAAAAGAAGGAGGAGTGGGCGTCTGCAGAAGAATTCTATTTCGAGGTCTTCAACTCCGGGGGCCGTCTCTCTCTCTCTCTCTCTCTCTCTCTCTCTCTCTCTCTCTCTCTCTCTCGCTCTCGCTCTATGTATATAGTAGCCTACGAAGACTTGTGCGTTTAACCTAATACACGAGCTTTTCTCTGCCATGGTTCAAGTCAAAACGAACTTAACTATTGGATCACTATCCCTTTCCAAAAGAACTAAAGAAGTCTTTGGTTTAATTACATCAATTACAAGTTTCAATATCACGTACAACTTACACTAGTTTCGTAACCTTCAAAGCCATCAACATGAGGAAAACATGCTTTGGAACCAAACTTGCGGATGACATTCCACAAGAGAGTTAGAAGGTTGAAGTCGTTCAATCCGGATAAAATNCTCTCTCTCTCTCTCTCTCTCTCTCTCTCTCTCTCTCTCTCTCTCTCTCTTTTATTATGAGAACCCCTCATGAGAATTCTTTAATAAATATACTCTTAAAAATCATCAGCTATAAAATCGTCTCGACCCGGACCTTTATTCATTGACATAGAAAACTAGATATTTTGTATTTTCCTTAGCTTTTTATCTTTTAATAAAAATTAAAATAATCTAAATGAATTTTGTTTGCTTCCATTGTATTTCTGTTTCGTAAATCTAAAAACCCATAATGACTATAACTGGTACCAGCGGAATAGCTGAATTGAGAAGAGTATTGACTGGAAAAAAAATGTACACCATTTGAGTCAGCTGAATTTAGTTGGCTGATTTTTTTCAGGTTAGCTAAATTTTTTTCGAGACATAAATAGTAAACAAAATATTAAACTTGTTTATTATTTATATATTGCATTATAATTATAGTTCAAAAAAAGTAACATGTATGTTGTTAAAAAAATATCTACTTTCAAATTATTCACATGTTATTTTATTTTAGATATCTGGAAGACATGTCAATCGGGTTGGTTCAGATCAGCTCGGCCCAAAACTCGTAAAACCGTATATATTTAAATCTAGCTAGCATGGCCCGAATAAATATTGAGTCCATATTGTAAGCATGGTCCAACCGTAACAGGATAATAGGATTATTTTGGATTTTTTGTGATTTTATTTAAAATAAAATATATATAAAATAAAAATACATAAAAAGAAAATATATTTATTAAAAAGAAATATAAAATGAAACAGTCATCTATATAATTTTATCAAATCCAATTCATATTAAAAGAAAAATTTTGACTTAATAAATTCAAATAACTGATAATATCAAATAAAAATAAAATAACAACCACTTTAAATATATGTAGTAGAGTTGCGATGAGAATCGAGTTTAGTTTGAGAATTTTAGATAGGCACACTAATTAGATAATTATGGTTTTCAATTAGTAAAAAATATTTCAAATCATTATTTTTTTAAAATAAATCTTTAACAAAAATCTTTAGTTGGACTCAAATATAAATTATAGGCTTTTTTGTAGGTCCGAGTCAGATCGAGCTTAACCCCAAAAAATTCTTAGTCTGAACGGACTAAGGCAAGAAGGTTCGAATTTTTTGGGCTTATATAACTAATAGAAACATAATTAATATATTTGGTTTATAATTATAATTTTATTTCTTTTATGGTAAATCTAAATATAAGTAATATTTTTAGGTATATAATTATATTTCAGATATTGTAAGTACCTATTCGATTGTCGGTTCAGTTCCACTTTGGTTCTTATTATTTCAATTCTTGATTTTGTTTTTGCATTTTTATGCTGTTTAATACATTAATAATATATTAAAATAATTTTATTTTTCACATATTTATTAACTTAATTCAAATTTCTTGATTATTTTTTAAAAAATCAGCTATTACACAATTCTTCTGTTACCATTTACACTATTAGTTATTCTGCTAGATTCAGCTAAAAATCAAAAAAAAAAATCCTCCAGATTCTACATTACGCTTGATTCCGCATTCCGCTTGATTCCGCAATTACCATTCACACCTTATACGTTTTAATTCTTCTTGTTTCTTTTTTTATTGAACAAAAAAATAAACATTCTTGTTTGCATTTGTTTATATTGTTTTATAAAAAGAAAAGCCCATTAAAAATATCATTTAGTTAGTTTAATTTTTTTACATAACCCGAAAAGCCATATAACGTTATCCTTTCTTTTTTTGCATTACATTGCATTTTTATATAATCTGAAACATACAAGATAATTTTAAAACCTTTAAAAATCTTTGTTTTCTAGACCGGAAAAAAAAACAATTTGTTTACTTATTTGTTACCGTTGCATTTGAATTTTGAAACAAACAAACAAAATCATAAAAGAGAATTATGTTTCATTATTATGTTTTTTGCCATTAACACTAGAATATCATTCTTTTTAAAAATCATTTTTTCACAAATTTTACTCATTTTCCTGCGTTTTTGTGAGGTACATTGCACAATCAGGAACCATCGTGAAGATCATAGAAATGATCCTAACCATGCGAAATGGAATCAAAACTTATGGGGAAAAAAAGACAATGGATCATCAAAAGCAAAATGTGGTGGAAGAACGAGATGACTTTGGTGATGTACTAAGCGAGAAAGGTATTGATTCAGAGGAAACAGACCAATTATGGACAACCACAAAAAAGATCTAAACCATGGTTGCATCCGCACCAAGGTTTTCACGAGGTTTTTTTTTGGTAAAATGATAATTTTATACCGTTTTCCGAGTTTTGTCAGAAGGTTACAGAGATAATGAGAAGAAAAAAGACTGAAATACAAACAACTACAACTAGAAAGCAAAACTTGGAGGACAAAACTAGCGGAGGAAGCAAGGCCATACCGCGAAAAAAGCAAGTGGAAAGAAGCAGCATGTGCGATCGCAACGACTGAGACCAAGCATGATCAGACATCAAAGTTGCCACAAGCACCCGTGATCCAAGACCATCCCTTGAAACCTTAGCCCGAACAACGCATGTGGTTTCTCCGAAAACAACCGTTCAAAGATTCATGCAAAGACGACCAACTTGGAAATCAACTTAGAGTAAACAAAACCCACACCGACGGCATGAAAAAGAAACTCGTGGAAGAGAGCGAGAATAGCCGCTTCCAGCCTCGAACCCGAGAATGCTGCAACCCACCACCAGAAGATTTTTTCGAGGCGAAATGAGGCTTAAATAAGGAGCAGTTGAGAACTTTCCTAATCGAGCCTACCAGCACTGCAACATAAACAAACCAGCACACCCAACTCCTTGGTCCCACAAAAGTACCTAGTCAGGAACCACATACGACAGAGGAAAAAAGAGGCATCACCAGAGGCCTTGGCCGGTAAACGAACCGAGGCAGAAACCAAACCGAGCCGAGCTCTGAACTCTGGCCGAACATTAAAACCTCTCCGTCAGCACAAGAAGCCACCACGAGCCACCAAGAAAGGCTCATAATGAGTGAAGCCAATATCAAGAACCACCGTCCAAGAAAACCTACCAACAGGACCAACCACGTGACCATACAGAGATAGCAAATCGGCACACCTATGAGAAGAATCGCCGTTCCTGAACTCCAGTGACGGAGCCATGCCATCGAAGCCTCTGCTGTCCCAATCTGATGAATCCCATCACCATGAGCGCCAATTCTAGAGACCGAGGAAGTCTCAAAATCCTATAGCCGAGGGAGAAGTTGAGGCACCACACTCCATCTTTAAAACGACCACTGCACCAAAACGCCAGAAAACACACACCGTCGAACACCTAGCAGATCGAAGAAAAAGAAACCTCCTCGCTGAAAACCAAGCCAAACAAAGAAATAGCTGATAAGAGAAAGAAGGGAGAGAGTGGGGCTTCTCCCAACTGCGATGACGAATGATGGCAATCGAGAAAGTTGCCAAAAACAAAAAGTGGTGGTGGCGAAATTGGTAAAGAAAGTTTAATTTATGATGAATTCTCCTTTTCTCTCGCCTTTGACTTTTAATTTTTAAGTTTCGTTCGTTTTTCACCTTTTTAAACTAACACTTTCCGCCGAGTCATTAATTTGGATTTTCTGAAAATTACATAAAGGAAGAAGATAAAAGCTAAAAGACCCTCTCTCTCCGGCGATTTAGAAAGCGATCTTCTAGGGTTTGCAGTGGTTTGGCCGGTGTCCGGAGTTTGTCTTCGGCGCCGTGCCCTTTTTCTTTTTGCTTCTTTTAGTTTCTATGCCTCTCTCCCCTCTGGTGCTCGCTTCAATTTGAGTTTTCTTCCTCCTCTATGGTTGAAGGATTAATCTAGATCTATGGTTGCTGGTTTTCTCAGGTTAGTTGGCGACGATGGTGGTTTTTGGTTCAGCTTTTGGATCTCCGTTCATGGTGGCTTTGGTGGCTTTGGTTGAGTTCCTCCCTAGATCTTAACCTTCTTGTGGTTTTAGATCTAGATTTGTCTCTGTTTTTCTTGGTTGTGTTTGTGGTTTCAGGCCGGGGGTGCGGCTTCGTCTCCTCTCTCTGCTGTTAGATTTGCCTTGGTTTTAGATCTTTTCTCTGTTTCGGCGTGTAGCGGTGGTGGGGCTGTAGCTTTTTTTTGTCTCTGCGGTAGTTTGCACCAGATTCGTATTTGGTCGAGTCATGTGTGCCGGCTTTAGTGTACTCGTTGCCTCTCCTTTGGATTTAGGCTTTGTTGTTCCTTGGGTCGTCTTCTCTGTTGGGCTATCTTGAGCTTCCAGAGTTTTATGTTACGCCAAGTTTCATTTGAGGTTTCGACTTTGGTGAACATCAGTGAACGCTGCTAGGTTGGCTTCTCCCCTTTGTTTGATCAGTTGTTAGTTTCTGTGTTTGTTTTGCTTTAATTTGGAGGCGTTTGAACTTGGTGGTTCCTTGTTCTTCTGCGCTGGAGTGAGCTCTCTGTTCTTTTGGTGCTTCGAGTTATTTTTGGTTTCAGTTCTTGGGTTCGTTTCTCGGATGGAATTCTGTTGCGTTGTGATCTTTTGATCTTTCTTTGCTGGCTCATTGGATTGGCGGGTTTGATTCTCTGACATTGCAGTGGTCTCGTTCTTCGGCTCTTCTCTTGCGAGGAGGTGACCATATTTAGTCTGAAGATTGCTAAAGGGTGGTTCGCGAGCGTCCGCGTGTAAGTGTTGTTGAGCCTCTTAAGCGTTTTCCCATCTGATTTCAAGGTTTCTTTCCTTGTATTCAGTCTCTACTCGGGTTCCTCTGTTATTTTGAGTTTTGTTTCAGTGTGGTTGATGTGCTCTTTTCCTCTGCTGTTCTGCATCCTTGCTGCTGTTGTGGTTGCTGTTTGGGTTCGAGATTCGCCTTGCTAGATGTGCTTTAGGTTTCTCGGTTATCAAATTTCTCAGCTGGCTGCAGCTTCTCCTGGGTTCTTTGCATAAGGTTGTGGTGGGTTTGGTTCAGTTTTTAGCTTTAGAATGTTGGCCTCTCCTTTCTTTGCAAACTCCGCTTTGTTGTGTCTATTGTTGTTTAGCATTTCTCTGTGTCACCCGTTGTTCGGGCTTCGTATCTATCAATGTATCCTTGCAATGTATTTCGCCATGTATTGTTTTAATAAAATTTCAGATGACAAAAAAAAAAAAAAAAAAAACACTTTCCGTCTTTTCACCACATCAATGAGCAATCCGAACCAATACACATCGCACATCTATTTTCTCCATTGTGGAAAATAAGGCCATTTTGCCTCAACTTCTCTTGTTTTACGCAATTTTTTTGTTTTTATTTGAAACGGAATGCTTGTTATGTCGTAAGAAAAAACAGGGAAACGCAGAATGTTTATTCCGTACAATTTAGACCTTTATTAACCTTGGTGTGAGTTAATATTCTGAATGGTCTTTACATTGGGCTCAATTTAATTTTCGAAAGACAGTTTTTAGTTGGCACTTTCTGACTGGACTCGTTTCACAGACCCATTTTTGAGTCATAAGTATGAAGCCATCAACCATATATGCTATGAATTATCTCTTTTCTTTTTTTTTTTTCTTTTTTTGAACCTTAGTTATCTCTTTTCTTAATCCTAAAATATATTAACTCAGAGGATTGCATTTGCAAAAGTATATAAACGATGCAGACTGAAAATTATAATATACGGTAACAAATAATTTTTTTTTTTTTTTTTTTTGAAGAACGGTAACAAATATTTGCTTTTGGGAAATGATGACTTTCCTTGTCCACACGAACATGTGTAGGCAACTGCTACTTTTATTGCATTCCACTTGAGCCGATTACAATGAAAATCTCATTTTCTACTGTTACTCACAAATTTACATATAATAATAATGTACACATAAAAAATGTGATGGTTCAAGGAAACTTCGCTCCACTATAACTGCACTTAACATCAATATTATTTCATTTCTCGAAGGAAGTTCTTCGAAATTATGACCTCTTAGATGAAGCTACAGATACTAAGCAACTAGACTAAGGAGAACTTTTAAAAATTGGGACCAAATTTTATTTATAAAAAAGAGGGCTGCAAGCATGGGCTTGCTCCGTTTGGACTCATGACCGGACCTATTGATTACTTTGTTTCTTCGCTGCCTTTTGCACACTCTGTTTCGTTTTATTTAACAAATATGGAACAATGCATTTGATTGTTAGATAAATCATATAAGTACTACTTGTAGGCATTTACTAAACAATACATGTATTTTTATTTTTTACTGTCAAGTGGAGTGTTTTTTCTTTTTTTAAGTATTATGGCGGTGGATCCATTTTTCATGTCGTCTCCCATTACGATGCTTTTAATTTTTTACGACAAAGAAAAAATGATTATGCACAAAGTTTAAAAAAATGTATTTAATTCTAAAATTATTTCATTAGAAGTTTCGCAATTTATAGTTTAAAAATTGTGTTGCCTATCTAATACTAAAATTGTTTCATTAAAAGTTTTGAGGCCAATCGTAATTGATAAAGTAAATTGTAAACTTACAAGCTTTTAAGATTGAGACCAATGAACAGATGAAGATGAACTCTAGCTACAAATGGATAAAAGATTAAGTTTTATGTTGTGTAAATGTAACGATGGAGATGTTGGATTGGATTTTAAAATACGAATATTCTATATATCTATCTAAATTTGTGTTTTCTTTTGTGTTGCTTTCCATGTTTTATGGTCACAATCAGCTTCTTTGCTCATCTGCCTGTGTGGCTATGCTCTGACCCCTTATATTGTCGACAATGGCTGTCTCTACATATTAAGATTTATCTGCTTAAAGAGATGTTTAACGATTTTTTTGAACTTTCGGAGGCAAGTGTGCTACAAAATGAAAAAAATGTCAGAGTCGGGAAAACACGATGATAGAGTGTTTTCTGATGGCTGTCTGACGTCCAAGTTAGAAAACGAGTAAAAAAAGACCAAAAAAGAGTGCGTCGGTAACCAGAAAAAGTATCAGAAAATAAAGAATGGAAAATCGACAAGGCTGGCCGAAACTTCTTTCCAGGACGACCGTTCGACGACTGCGTTCGACGAAGGCTGGCCGAAACTTCTCTCCAGGACGACCGTTCGACGACTGCGTTCGAAGAAGGCTGGCCGAAACTTCTCTGCAGGACGACCGTTCGACGACTGCGTTCGACGAAGGCTGGCCGAAACATTTCTCCAGGACGACGGTTCGGCCAAGGCGTTCGACGAACTACATCGAAACTTCTTTAAACGCGTGAAGATGGATCAAAGCTTGAAGACCCGTTCGACGACTCTGTTCGACGAGGCTTCATCGAAACTTCTTTCCAGGACGATGGTTCGACCAACTGGTTCGATGAGCCTCGTCGAAATTCTCCCAGAAAAACTCTTTTTGTCTACTTTATGGGTCCCTCCTATAAATACTCTTTAGACCTAATTTTTTATGACAACTTTTATTCTCTTGTTCTTAGCTTAAACTTTTAGCCACTTTGGGCAAATACTTTGTTTAAGCTTGAATCTTTGAGTTTAATGCAATATCTTTCTTAGATTTCTTGTTTAATCTTTCTCTAATCATGTTTAACCTTTCTCTAATCTTTGATTTGATGGGTTTAAGTATGATTAGTGAGTAGTTTCCTTAGGAACTTAGGGATGGGTTAGATTTAGGGTTTTCTAATGGATTAATCTTGCAATCTAGGATAGATTCTTTCATTCTCTCTTCTTATTAAGTGATTCCTAATGCCAAATA
>JAHZTW010000016.1:45081-62183 GCA_020283515.1 Alliaria petiolata | reverse complement strand
ACTACTCACTAATCATGTTTAAGCCCATCAAATCAAAGATTAGAGAAAGACTAAACATAATTAGAGAAGATAAGCAAGAAATCTAAGAAAGATATTGCATTAAAATCAAATCCAAAGCATAAACAAGGTTTTTGCCCAAAATGGCTAAGAGTTAATGCTAAGAACAAGATATAAAAAGATACTTAGAAAAATTAGGTCTAAAGAGTATTTATAGGGGGACCCATGAAAAGAAGGAAAAAGAGTTCGTCTGGGGTTGGATCGACGTGTTCGTCGATCTGTTTCGTCGATCCAACACCCAAAATAAATATGGATCGACGACTCATCGATCCTGGACGTCGATCCGGTTCATGGTCTTTGCTCCTGGCTCGGCGTGGTACGTCGATCTGGTACGTCGATCCGACTCCCTGGAATTTTAGATCGACGAGACTACGTCGATCCATCTCATCGATCCATGCCCCTGGAAATCTGGATCGGCGTGGCTCGTCGATCCATCTCGTCGATACGTGTCCCTGGAAATCTGGATCGGCGAGCTTCGTCGATCTTCTTCGTCGATCTGCTGCCAAAAATCTTCTTCTTCATCTCTTTGTTGCTTCTTGTCCCTCCAAGTGGTGTGCATCAATCTCCAAGTCCATCCTCAACTCCCAAGCGTCCTTTTCACCTAATAAGGTCCCAAAACATGCAAAGAACTATGCAAAACATGCAAGAACACTCTAGGACTCTAAATGAACAAATGCAACACTATAATGCTATATTATACTCTAAAATGATGATAAACCTACACTATATGTATGCTAGAATGCTGCAAAATATACATATATCATTACCTTCTGAGATGATAGACGTTTGTGTAGACAATTGCATGATTTATTGTAAAGATGATGACAAGTTGCAGGAGTGTCGTTTTTGCCATAAGCCACGGTATAAACCGCAAGGTGCTGGTCGTAATAGGGTGCCGTACCAAAGGATGTGGTATCTTCCAATAACTAATAGGTTGAAAAGATTGTATCACTCGGAAAGTACTGCTGCATCCATGAGATGGCATGCTGATCATTTGCAGACAGATAGGGAGGTCAATCATCCGTCAGATGCAAAAGCGTGGAAACATTTTAAGACGGTACACCCCGACTTTGCTAGAGAGAAACAGAATGTATATCTTGGTCTTTGCACAGATGGATTTAGTCCATTTGGTATGTCTAGTAGGCAATATTCTTTATGGCCAGTAATCTTAACGCCTTACAACCTTCCCCCAGACATGTGCATGCAAAGAGAATTTCTATTCATGAGTATATTAGTCCCTGGTCCCAAGCATCCGAAGCGGTCCCTTGATGTGTTTTTGCAGCCTATAATAGCGGAGTTGAAGGAATTGTGGTTTAATGGGGTTCGTACGTATGATATTTCAAGGAAGAAATTTTTTACGATGCGGGCGGTTCTTATGTGGACAATATGCGACTTTCCCGCATACGGGATGCTATCAGGGTGGACTACGCATGGGCGGTTGTCTTGTCCTAATTGTCTCAATCGAACATAAGCTTTTCAATTGAAGTACGGTAGAAAAACAAGTTGGTTTGATTGTCACCGCCAGTTTTTACCCTTGTCGCATACATACCGAAGAAACAAGCGGTTATTTAGAAAGAACAAAGTTGTCCGTGTTCCTCCTCCTGTATGTGTATCTGGGGCAGATTTAGAAGCGCAAATTGATCATTACGGTGCACAGCAAACAGTCGTTCGAGGTGAAAATTGGCACAGTACAGCGAATATGCCAGATGGATATGGGGAGCATCACAATTGGCATAAGAAAAGTATTTTCTGGGAGCTTCCGTATTGGAAAGATCATCTACTTAGGCACAATCTCGATGTCATGCACATTGAGAAAAACTTTTTTGATAACATCATGCATACAGTGCTAAACGTAAAGGGGAGAACCAAAGACAACGTAAAATCAAGACATGACTTGTCTGACCTTTGTTCGAGGAATGAGTTGCATCTTTCAAGCAACGGGAAAGCACCAGTTCCAATATTTCGATTGGGTGCCGCAGAAAGGTCATCATTGTTCAATTGGGCGACATCTGATGTGAAGTTCCCCGATGGGTACATTTCGAATCTATCTAAATGTGTGGAGGGGAAAAAGTTTTCAGGGATGAAGAGTCATGACTGTCACGTAATTATGGAACGCTTGTTGCCTTTTGTTTTTGCTGAACTTCTACGCGCAAATGTATATGAAGCAATTGGAGGTAAAATTCTGGCTTTTTAATTAATTATATATGTACGTATGTCTAAATGACTCATGGCATTGATTAATTATTGATAAATTTTATACTTGTTGTTTTGTTATTGCAGGCATTGGGTCATTTTTTTGTGATC
The DNA here is from genome assembly GCA_020283515.1 of Alliaria petiolata. NCBI lineage: Eukaryota > Viridiplantae > Streptophyta > Magnoliopsida > Brassicales > Brassicaceae > Alliaria > Alliaria petiolata. Next base: position 59,822 of record JAHZTW010000016.1, on the reverse strand, counting down.
TTTGTACTCGTACTTTGACAGAAGATGTAATTGCACAATTAGATGCGAATATACCTATCCTGCTGTGCAACTTGGACAAGATATTTCCACCAGCTTTTTTTGATGTTATGGAACATCTACCTATCCATCTTCCTTATGAAGCAGAACTTGGGGGGCCTGTTCATTCTCGATGGATGTATCCGTTTGAGCGATTTATGGGTCATTTAAAGCGGAAAGCAAAAAATCTAGCAAAGGTTGAAGGTTCAATCGTTGCGGGAAGTTTAACAGAAGAAACTTCTCACTTCACGGGATATTATTTTGCATCAAATGTGCGGACACGAAAAATGGCTCCTCGATGATATGATGATGGAGGTGTAGGTCAAACATACCCGGTGGAAGGTGTCCCAGGCATTTTCTCATCAATCGGACGCCTATGCGGAAAGTTGAAAGAAGTATGGTTCGCCAACGAACATGATCATCATAGCGCACATACGTATATCCTTCTAAATTGCGAGGAAGTTAGTCCATTTGAAATGTAAGTGAAATAAATATATATATCATATCATGTATATATATATATATCTATATATAGTTTGGTTGGTCATTCACTCATATATATATAATGTTCTTGCAGGGAATTTGATAGACAGGTACGTGAAGCTATTGACGGAGTTACAAATGAGGAAATCAGCACTCATAAAGATCGCCACTTTGCTCAGTGGTTAAAGTCGGAAGTAAGTTTATATATATATATATATATATATATATATATTAATTTACTAAATAATTCAATTAATAATTAATAACATTTATTTTTATTTTTATATAGGTTGCGGATGGAGATACGGCATACCCGCTCTGGTTTCATGAATTAATCAAAGGCCCGATTTGGAAAATCACTACTGCATCCATGTATTGTACACGTGGATATGTGTTTCATACATTCAAATACGGCAATCAAAGGACTACTGCAAACTACGGGGTTTGTGTGAGGGGCGAAATTGATTTTTATGGGGTGTTGCAAGACATAATTGAAGTTGAGTACCCCGGGTTGGTTGCAATGAAATGTGTTCTCTTCAAATAAGATTGGTTCAATCCAACTGTTGGTCGAGGTGTGCGTAAAAATAAAAATGGGACGGTAGACATCAATAAATCACATCGTTACAACAAGTTCAAGCCATTTATCCTTGCATCGCAAGTAGAACAAGTCGCCTTTGTTCCTTATCCCCGAGTTCGCACAACAGCCATCCCATGGTTAGCAGTTATTAAAGTTTTCCCAAGGGGGAAAATTGTTGATCTGCCAATGCAACAAGATCATTGCTATGATATTCTTCAACCAGATGAGAGTACCGGCGATATTCTTCTAATAGATCCGCAAAATAGGGAGGTTGATGAAGATCTTCCAGACGATACTACTGAAGAAGAAGAAGAGCCAGAGTTTGAAGAAAGTGATTCACCCGATGATGAAGAAGGTGAATCAGATGTATCGGAAAATGAATATGATGGTGATTTATAAAATCCATGTAATTTAAGCTATATATATTTTGTAATTTTCACTTAAAAAGTTATGGACAATAAAAATCTTATGTTTTTTATAAATTCGAATGATAACGTATGCTAAGAGTGATACTTCTTAATTTTCACTTAAATATATAGTTACGACTTTTCATTTTATTAATATTTTAAATTCTTTATGGAATACTTAAAACTATATGAGTATCTACATTATGTTTGATTTGAACAAAATAAGAGATTTTAAAGGTATAAAGAGTTTAGGGTTTAGAAAAAAATACATTTTACGACGAATTTGGGGGGGATTCCTCGCAAATTCGTCGTAAAAGTCCAATTTTACGAGGAATTTGCGAGGAATCCTCCCAAATTCGTCGTAAAACTCACACCCTAAACTCCAAACTTGCAAACTCTAGTTTAATATATTTGGTTATATAAATGTATTACTAAACTTGTTGTTTTTGCTTAAAAATGTATAGTACATGCATAAAAATCTTATGTTTTTTTATAAATTTGAATGATAACGTATACTAAGAGTGATACTTCTTCTTAACGACTATGATTCTTTATATTGAATGTTAAGACTTTTCATTTTATAAATATTTTAAATTTTATATGGTATACTTAAAACTATATGAGTATCTACATTATGTTTGATTTGAACAAAATAAGAGATTTTAAACGTATAAAGAGTTTAGGATTTAATAAAATTTTACATTTTACGACGAATTTGGGAGGATTCCTCGCAAATTCGTCGTAAAAATCCAGTTTTACGACGAATTTACGAGGAATCTTCCGTATGTTTGATTTGAATCATAAGAGATTTTAAAGTTTTTTTTGATTGGGGATGACTTTGGAACGAATTAAGGACGAATCGTCCCAAATTCGTCGTAAATTGTGTCCTCGTAAAGTCCTCGTAAGTTTGGGACGAAGTACTGACGATTCGTTGTTAATTCTTCGTAAAATGTGGCGTCGTAAATGCCTCGTAACTTTGGGACGAATTAACGACGACTGAGAGTATTCGTCGCTAATTCCTCGTAACGTTGGGAGGAATTAATGACGAATCTAAATTCTATATATAGTTGCCGAGATTTCTCCTTCCTCTCACTTCTCAACCTTCTCTCAAATCTCTCAAATCTCTCTAGATCTCTCTCTCTCTGTTAAAGCACAATTTATGCAAGGTTCGGTTCGATTCGATTTTGTGCACAGCTCGTGCATGCTTCGTACGCGTTCTAGTCTCCTTTGGCTATTCGTACATATTCTGCACCGAGACACTCAGCTCGTTTGATGCACGAAGAACGCACCGAGGGGTATGACTCGGCCTCGTGCACAGACTGTGCACGGCTCGTTTTTGTGCACATCGCGTGCACTAAGGCGTTTGGCTCGTCGTTGTAACCAAACTGTGTATTGAGGCGTTTAGCTTGACCTCGTACACAAACTGTGCGCCGAGGTGTTTAGCTTGTTCTTATGCACACTTCGCGCACTGAGGCGTTTAGCTTGGCCTCGTGCACAAACCCTGCGCGACTCGGTTTCGTGCACGACTTGTGTAGTTGAGAATAGTTTACATTCTTAGCCATTCTTCTGATTGATCTCGTCGGGGTGAAAACTGACCCCAACAGCGTGTGGTATGATTGAGCTAAGGACTTGATCATTCTCCTTATGTCAATGCTTAGAATCGATTTAATTGAACAAAAGAAATCGAAAACTTGGCTCGAAAGGAAATGTGTTGCGCGGTTGAGCTTCCTTGCTTCGTTTGGTGGTGGTGGGCGTGTGGTGATGATGAATGAGGGTGGTGATAGCCGTTTGGTGGTGATGATTGGCTCGTCTTTGTTGAGAAGAACAGTTTACTTCGGTTGTTGAGTACTTGTCCTGGTTCATTGACCTCTGCAAAACACCGTGAATGAGAGATGAAAAATCTTCCGTCCTCGCGTCTTGAAGATTGCGTCACCTCAAAAACTTGAAGTTTATGTTTATGCTGCCCTATCCGGTGATGTGTTCGGGATCCCGAAAGAGAGATGTTGCTTGTTTGAACTTCAGTGAAATGCTTATTAAAGCACTCACTTATGATAGTAAAAACGGGTAAAATATGCATGTTATCATATATGTACCTCAAGGCAGAATGGTCAGTGTACACTATGACCTTAGAACCCATCAAGTAAGATCTAAACTTCTCAAAAGAAAATACCACGGCTAGAAGATCTTCCTCGGTTGTAGCATACTTCACTTGTGCATCATCTAGTGTGGGACTTGCAGAGTAAATCATATGCAACTTCTTGTCCTTCCTCTGACCCAAGACAACACCAACAACATAGTCACTAGCATCACACATAATCTCAAAGGACAGCTCCCAATCCAGAGCTTGAACTATGGGCGCGGTGACTAGTGCTTCCTTGATGGTCTTAAAGGCTTGTAGGCATTCTCCATCAAAGTTGAATTCGGTTTCCTTGCACAGTAGCCTTGTAAGAGGACGTGCTATCTTGGAGAAGTCCTTGACAAACATCCTGTAGAAGCCAAAATGCCTCAAGAAACTTCTAATCCCCTTTACATTTACCGGAGGCTCTAAGCTCATCATAACCTCAACCTTGGCTCTATCAACTTCAATCCCTTTCTCTGAAATCTTATGACCAAGGACTATACCCTCTCTGACCATGAAGTGGCATTTCTCCCAATTGAGCACGAGATTTGTCTCCTCACACCTCTTCAATACCCTACACAAGTTAGACAAGCAAACACCAAAGGAAGAGCCATATACGGAAAAATCATCCATAAATACCTCAACCATCTCCTCAATCAAATCAGAAAATATGGACATCATGCATCTTTGAAATGGAGCATTACAAAGACCAAAAGGCATTCTCATATATGCAAATGTTCCATATGGACAAGTGAAAGTGGTTTTTTTTCTTGGTCATTTGGATGAATTGAGATTTGAAAGAAGCCACTATAGCCATCTAGAAAACAGTAGTATGGGTGATTGGCTAATCTTTCTAACATTTGGTCAATGAAAGGTAGAGGAAAGTGATCTTTTCTAGTGGCCAATGTGTGTGCTGGATTTCACACAATAGGATTTGTCTACGAAAATATAAAAGAGGACGCGAAGATTCTAAGTTAAAACACGAAACAGAGATCCAAAGATGGTGATTTTATTATAGCTGTTTTTGATAAGCTTTTTGGTACAAGTATTCGGCTAGGTCAAAAGTCGATTCCAGAGAGAGACCCCCTTTACAAAGGAGCTAAGGATCCTATTTATACATCTCTCTTTGCTGACTAAGCGAAGATCTCGGGATATCTTCTCGTAGATTCTTCTTTAGCTCCCCTTGGTGGCGCTCCCTTCCACGAGGCTTCGTCTTCTATGGCGAACATCGCTTCGGACTTCCTCGTGGGCTTGGGCTCGGCCCATTTGTGCAACAATCTATCTTGGGTTCGGCCTCCTTCCTTGTCTTGAGCTTGGCCTCACATCTTTTCTTGAGCTTGCTCTCGTATCTTGTCTTGGGCTTGGATCATTGCACGGGCTTACGACTCGGATCGTCAAGAGAAGATGTTGGTACGGTTCGCAAATGGCTTGGTTCGGTTCGGCTCGGTTTCTGCACAGTTTGTTCACGGTTCGGTTCACCTCGGTTTCTGCACAGTTTGTGCACCGAACCGAGCTCGGTTTCTGCAAGTTTGTGCACCGAGTCGAGCTCGTATTGTGCTCGATTTACGCACACTTCGGTTCGGCTCGGTTTCTGCACAATTTGTGCACCGAATCGAGCCCGGTTTCTGCACAATTTGTGCACCGAACCGAGCCCGGTTTCTTCACAGTTAGTGCACCGAGCCGAGCTCGGATTGTGCTCGGTTTATGCACGGTTCGGCTCGTTTTCTGCACAGTTTGTGCACCGAGCCGAGCCCGGATTGTTCTCGGTTTATGCACGGCTCGGAAATAGTCCTTCATACTTAGCCATTTTCTTGATTGATCTTGCCTGGGTGAAAACCGACCCCAACAGCTAAGTTGAGTTTTCTATAGTCAATACACATTCTATGACTGGTTATGGTCCTAAAAGGTATTAACTCATCTTCCTCCTTCATTATAACTGTGATACCCCCTTTCTTTGGTACCACATGGACTGGAGAGACCCATGTGCTATCACTAATTGAATATATCACACCAGCCTCTAAGAGTTTTAAAATTTCTTTCTTGGCCACCTCTTTTAAATCTGGGTTTTGGCGCCTTTGGTGTTCAATGGAGGATGTGTTTTCATTATCTAAGTGAATCCTATGAGTACAAAGCATTGGTGAAAGGCCTTTGATGTCACTCAAAGAATAACCAATGGCCTTTCTATACTTCCTCAACTCCTTAAAGAGTGACTCTAACTCATCATCACTTAGATTTTTATTCACAATTACCAGGTATGTGTCATTTGCACCCAAGAAAGCATACCTTAGCCCATTTGGAAGTTGCTTGAAGTCCACCTTTGGGGCAAGCAGCTCGCTCCACTCTTCCTCTTGGCTTGCATTGAGGCTAGTGTCCTCTTCACCCTCTCTTGACTCAGCATCAATACCAAAAGCAGTTTTGTCTAGACCCAATTCCAAGTGTGACTTCTCCTTCTCTTTCAAGACCTTGCGTGAATCAAGTAAGTTTGCATACTCTTGTGTCTCCTCACTAAGATACCCAAACTCTCCACATTCCTTGGTCAAGGCTAGCTGAAGGTGGTCTTCTTGTCCTAGTTCTTCAAGGAGCTCATCAGCTAGAGCTTCCATTGCCTCAATGTAAAACACTTGGCAACCAATAGTTGGTTTTTTCATGACTTCATTGATATCAAAGTCCAACTTGATATCTTTACCCAAGTGTAAAGAGATCTTTCCATTCTTTACATCAATCATAGCTCCAGCAGTAGCTAAGAATGGCCTTCCAAGGATTAGGGGATCCTGGGGTTCCTCATCCATTTCCAAGACCACAAAATCTGTTAGCACATTCACATTGCTAATTCTCACGGGTAAGTCTTCGAGCATGCCTACCGCGAGTCTTATACTTCGATCAGATAGGATGAGATATATCTTACGCTCCTTGAAATTTTTAAAGCCCAACTTCTTGGCAATAGAGTGAGGCATGAGGTTTATACTTACTCCAAGATCACACAAGCAACTGTTAAACCTCAAATGACCTAGCGCATAAGGTATGGCGAATGAGCCCGGATCTTCTAGCTTCTTTGGTGCTATCTCTTTGTGATTGATGGCACTGCACTCTTGGCTCAGTACCATGACCTCTTCATCCTCTTTGACCCTCTTAGCAAGTGTGTCGTTCAAAAACTTGGCATACTTTGGTACCATGGCCAAACAATCAAGCAAAGGCAATTTCAGCTCAACATTCCTCAAGTGCTTCTCAAACAAAGCTTTATGCTTCTCAACCAGCTGCTTCTTGAAACGTCCAGGGAAGGGAAGCTTTGGTTTATAGGGTGGAGGAATGAAAACTTCTTTCTCTTTGCTAGCTTCCTCCACTTGTTTCTCCTTAACCTCTTATTTCCCTTTCCTTGGCCTCTCTATGTAGACATTGTCAAAGGTGATCTCTTAATCATTTGAAAGATCACTCCCCCCCACTTGAATCACAATGTCCTCATTGACCTTAGTTGTAGACCGTGGTGCTACCTCTTTCCCGCTCCTTAGAGTGATCACATTTGCATACTCCTTTGGATTGGTCTCACACTTTCCGCGTAAGCTACCTTGGCCACTTGAGCTTACCTTGCCTTTCTCTAGCTGGCGAATCTCGTTGTTTATGTTCTTGATCTGTGTAGAAACCTCAGTAAGAGAAGAGTCCAGCCTACTGTTTATCTCAACAAATTTCTGATTTGTAAATGCTTGGCCTTGAAGAAGTTGTTGGAACATAGCTTGTATATGATCTTGCGTTTCAGCTTGGACTTGTTGTTGCTGTGGTACGAAACCAGGAGGGTGATATGTCTATATTTTGCATCATTTTAGCATCCATTTAGTGTAAGTTTCTCATCATTTAGGAGTCCAATTAAGCATCATTGTGTTGCATTTTAATCATTTAGATTTCTAGGGTTTATTTGCATAGTCTTTGCATATTTTGGTGCATTTGGAGTCTTGATCAGGTGATTTGGATGCTATGGAGGCATGAGTGGAGTTGGAGAAGGATGGCATAGCTAAATGAGAAACAAAAGTCTTTTAGAAGCATATCAAGCATTTGGAGGCGCAAAATATATGTGACCGGAAGAAGGCCTTGCACTTAGAATCAGACTCCGAAGCCTTCTTAAGAGTTGTAGAGGATCCAATGAGCTTTCTAGTGACGTTGGAATCAAGTCATTCGGACCCCTGGTTAGAAAGTTACTTCCATTTTAAAACGGTTCGACGAGATTGTTCGACGAAGTCATCGGACCACAGGACCAGGGGTTGGGTTCGACCACTTTGTTCGACCAAGTCATCGAACCACAGCACCAGGAGTTCAGTTCGACGACTTGGTTCGACGAACTCGTCGAACTGAACCCAGATTTGTTTCCGGGTACAAATCGGATCATACGAAGACTTTCCCTTCCGATTCAGCCTTCGAGCTCTTCATCAAAGTTGTAGGTAATTGAATCATCTTTCATCTGGAAGTGGTTTCATGTCATTATGACTGTGGTTAGGTAGATATGGCGATTTCCGCAAGACTGCTACCCCGGGTCAAAACCCGGTTTGTTCCGAGTTGACCCGGTTTGACCTACTTCCCTATAAATACTTAAAAACCTAATTTTTATGGATCTTCTCTTGTTTTTGAACAGAAAAACGCCCCTTTGTGGTTTTGAGGATATTTTGAGATTTCTTTTAAGTTTAATGCAATATCTCTCTTGAATTTCTTTTTATCCTTTCTCTAATCATGTTTTGCTCATCCTTAATCTTTTATTTGATGGGTTTAAGTATGGTTAGTGAGTAGTTCCTTAGAAACTTGGGGATGGGTTAGATTTAGGGATTTCTAATGGATTAATCTTGCAATCTAGGATAGATTCTTTCATTCCCTCTTCTTATTAAGTGATTCATAATGCCAAATAGCTAATCTTTGCTATTTTGGATCATAAGCATTTCATACACCCACCAAGTGTTTGATGAAATGTTTGAACCAACTTAATAAGAGATTTACATTTCTAGCCTAAGACATTAGTTGTCTAGAGTGTTTATCATGCCATTTAGACTTGAATTTAATGCTTGTTGATTATCTTAATGCTAAAACATCATTAGTTCATTAAGGTGATTAAGAAAGGGATTAGTGCCACACATCATGGTTTAATCTTGTTTAAGTGTTCTAGACATAGAGTTAGCTTCATTAGTTGCTTAAATGATTGCAAGGTTGTCCAATTAGTTTCCCAAATCAATGATTCCATCCCTAGGTTTTGTTTTAGTAAATTTAATAATCTTGATTAGTAGTTAATCTCTTGATTAGTGCTTAATTAGTTAAAATTAATGTCTTAGCTCATATAATTAGTCTTGTAGTATCCCTTTTATCTTGTAATTTGCTTTTATTAGTCCCTTGTCTCCTTCAATATTGAGTTTGGCTTAGATTAAATAGTTTCATGTATTCCTAGTGTTGTTAATCTTAACTCCATTTGGATTGACATCTCAAATACTACAATGACATGAGTAGTAGAGATTAATTGAAAGAGGAAAAATCCTACTATCAAATTGAGATGAGATGAGATGAGATGCCCCAAAACCCAATCTTAGAAGTGGAGTTGTTTGATGTTTGAGGGTGGTAAGGGGTAGCTACCTTATGCTTGACACCATGCTTGTTCAATAACCCTTCAAAAACCTTGTTGATAAAGTGGCTTCTTCTTGACACCATGGTTTATCAACAACATTTTTGAAGGGTTATTGAACAAGCATGGTGTCAAGCATAAGGTAGCTACCCCTTACCACCCTCAAACATCAAACAACTCCACTTCTAAGATTGGGTTTTGGGGCATCTCATCTCATCTCATCTCAATTTGATAGTAGGATTTTTCCTCTTTCAATTAATCTCTACTACTCATGTCATTGTAGTATTTGAGATGTCAATCCAAGTGGGGTTAAGATTAACAACACCAGGAATACATGAAACTATTTAATCTAAGCCAAACTCAATATTGAAGGAGACAAGGGACTAATAAAAGCAAACTACAAGCTAAAATCTCTTATTAAGTTGGTTTCATCAAACACTTGGTGGGTGTATGAAATGCTTATGATCCAAAATAGCAAAGATTTGCTATTTGACATTAGGAATCACTTAATAAGAAGAGGGAATGAAAGAATCTATCCTAGATTGCAAGATTAATCCATTAGAAATCCCTAAATCTAACCCATCCCCAAGTTTCTAAGGAACTACTCACTAACCATACTTAAACCCATCAAATCAAAGATTAAGGATGAGCAAAACATGATTAGAGAAAGGATAATAAGAAATTCAAGAGAGATATTGCATTAAACTTTAAAGAAATCTCAAAATATCTTCAAAACCACAAAGGGGCTTTTTTCTGTTCAAAAACAAGAGAATATCCATAAAAATTAGGTTTTTAAGTATTTATAGGGAAGGAGGTCAAACCGGGTCAAGCCGGAACAAACCGGGTTTTGACCCGGGGTAGCAGTCTTTCGGAAATTGCCATATCTCCCTAACCACAGCTCATAATGACATGAAACTACTTTCAGATGAAAGATGATTCAATTACCTACAACTTTGATGAAGAGCTCGAAGGCTGAATCGGAACGGAAAGTCTTCGTTTGATCCGATTTGTACCCGGAAACAAATCTGGGTTCAGTTCGGCGAGTTCGTCGAACCAAGTCGTCGAACTGAACTCTTGGTGCTGTGGTTCGATGACTTGGTCGAACAAAGTGGTCGAACCCAACCCCTGGTCCTGTGGTTCGATGACTTCGTCGAAAAATCTCGTTGAACCGTTTTAAAATGGATGTAACTTTCTAACCAGGGGTCCGAATGACTTGATTCCAACGGCACTAGAAATATCATTGGATCCTCTACAACACTTAAGAAGGCTTCGGAGTCTGATTCTAAGTACAAGGCCTTCTTCCGGGCACATACATTTTGCGCCTCCAAATACTTGATATGCTTCTAAAAGACTTTTGCTTCGCATGTAGCTGCTTCTCTTCCTCCCCTTGATGATTTATTGCCCTTCCTTTGCTATGCCATCCTTCTCCAACTCCACTCATGCCTCCATAGCATCCAAATCACCTGATCAAGACTCCAAATGCACCAAAATATGCAAAGACTATGCAAATACACCCTAGAACTCTAAATGATCAAAATGCAACACAATGATGCTTAATTGGACTCCTAAATGATGAGAAACTTATACTAAATGGATGCTAAAATGATGCAAAATATAGACATATCAACTCCCCCAAACTTGCCTTTTGATTGGCCCCAAGAAAATGAAACACATGCTAAGGAGAGAGGTTTGAAGGCGGGGACTCAAATCCAAAGGTGTCAAGCAAATAAATCAATTCAATGGTCCTTGTTCTTAATCCTAGGATGCAGTACACAAATTTTACTCCAAAGAACATAGCCATACTCATCACACATTGAATCTCAAATCAAGACTTGTCTATTCCAAACAATTCAAGAATCCTAACCTTTAACATTCATTAAAGCTCAAACCGTGAATCACACTTATGCATTTAAAACCGAATACATTTGGCTAGGGACAAGGTTATGAGATAAAAGTGATCTCATTCATGTGGGTACTCCAAGCAATGGTTTATCTTAAAAGTGATTGAACTTATGCATAATGATAAATGTAAAAGGCAATGTATGCATACATGACTAGACTCTCATCTACCCATATAAACTAACAATGAACCTAATTCCCCTCTCATTCATTTTTTTTTAACTCACTCACCCTCTAGAGATACCCATAGTCAAGCAAATAAAACTCCAAGTACAAACCCATAAGAACCTTATCAATCACACTTGCTTTAGGGATACTTCTTCAATCTTTCTTATTGCTAGTGGTATGACCATACAAAAATTAGCTCTTCTCTTTTTAATGGATAGCTCTCTTCTCATATATATATTTTTTTCTTTTTGCACTTGGCCTTATGGCTCTTTTCTTTTTATTTTGCAAGATAGCTATCATTTTTTTCTTTTTAACTTGAGCTTTACACAAAAAATTCAAGGTCAACCACTTAAAACTATGTACCCCTTTCATTCACTTCTTATACCAACTTCTTCTCAAAGCCTAATCAAAATTATGATTCTTAGTTACAACACTCATGAACCAAACCCCAAATCCAGCCTAAAACTAGCTTCAATATGCAAAGCTAGCATCAATATGAGAGCCTAGACATGTCGCCCTAAACCTAACACTTTATGCCAAGTTCAATCAAAAATAAGGCCTCACAAATTGCAATCACACAAGAATTTTGGCTTGAAAGGAGGGTAAGGGTTAAGGTGTGGTGTTCTATTTAGGCTTACAAGAGAGTGGTGAAGTGAATAAGAAAGCCTAAATATTTTTTTGTAATCCATGTATCCTTTTCCAAATGCACAAGTATGATAATTCAAAATCCATATTAAGGTTTCACTTGATAGGAAAGGATTCAATTCATGCTCTTTTCAACTTTAAGCCAAGAAAATTAAAACAAATGATCCAAGTATGGTTAGAACTTACTTTCAAAGTTTGCACAAAGCATCAAAGGACTACTAACTAGGGCCTTGAACCAATTCATGAGCTTAAAACACTTTACAAGGAAAATTGCCCCCTATGCACGTGAATGATGCAACCTACATGATACAAAATCTAGACTCAATCCTACAAAATTTACAAATGCAAATGCAAGATACATGAATTTTTTTTTTGAAATTTTTGAAAATTTTCTGATTTTTATATGCAAATGTATATGCATGAAGACTCAAATATGCTTAAAGGGAAAATAAGAACACAAAACACAAGATTAAATCTCTCAACCTCTCCCCCAAACTTAAATTACACAGTCCCTTGTGTAATAGAAGTTCAAGAGAGACCAAAGCAACAAAAACAAAATGGTATATACAATGAAATAGAAAGAGGACCATACCTTGGCCCTAGCCTTTGTCCTTAGGGAGTTTGAGAGGAGTAGTATTGTTACTCCTTGTTGAGGTGGTGATGGTGAGATGAGTTGCAAGTGATGGATCCAATCTTTTGCTATGTGTGAGATTAAGCTTGAGAACCTTGGAGAGTAGCTCTTCAACCCTTTCCTTGTCATTCTCCTTCATTGTGGAATGACAAATGGCTTTGACACTTGCAAAGGGTTTAGGAATACCCTTGCACTTCACATTGTACTCAATGGCTCCATCTATGAGTCTAAAAGGGTGTAGACTCATAGTGTGAGAGGATGGAGCAAGAGTGGGATGGTTGTATTGGTTTGGCTTCTTCTTGTCCTTATTTCCTTTACCCATCTTTTGCCCCATGCTATTCTCATTCTCATCTTCTAATGTGGTAGAGAAAAGAGTTTTCAAGCAAGCTCCATCCAATGCTAAAGCTTCTTCAACATTACCATAACCCAAAGCATTCTCTTCATGAGATTCTTTCTCCTTCTTACATGCTTTTGGGGATGAAGCTAAATCCTTTGTCTCACAATTACTCACATCCTCCTTAGTCTCCAATGAGGGAAAGAAGAAAGAGCTTAGGCATTTTTCATTGAGAGCATATGCATCCCCTTTATTCTTCTCAAAAGTACTCATTTCTTCATGAACCCATTGGATGGAAGGTAAACTATAGCTTGGAGCTTTGCCCACGTCTCTAACCTCCTCTACTTGCTTTGGGTCTCCAATTCGTCCATTAAAACCATTGGGTTTCCTTTCCTCATCAACCTCAACATCAACAATTGGTGAAATGACATGGCTTGAATCTTTTGGGTTCTTGGATGGCAAAGAGAGTTGAACCAATTTGGACTCTATTGTTTCCAAATGTGAGGTTGATTTTTCAATCTTAAGTGTTAACTCATGTTGCAAACCCTCAATCTTGTCATCCATTGCTATCATCATCTTGTCAAACCTAATATCATTCATTTGTTGGCCTTCTATGATTTGATGGAAAACCTTTCTTTGTTCCTCATCTTGGTTAGAGATTTGAGAAATTTCATGGTTCTCTTGGTAGCCTTGGTGATTTCCTTGGACTCCATGGTTAGACCCTTGATTAAGAAGCTTACTCCCTTGGTTGAAGTTCCCATTGTTGACCACGAAATTTGCTTCCTCTTGGTGCTTCTCATGAATCAAACTAACTCCTCTTTGTTACACACTTAAGAGCTTTTCCATTCTATCCACTTTATCTTGCAAGTCCTTCCATGTGGAGTCTTCACATGATCTCTTTATAGGTGTTGTATCACGCCCTTCACAGTAGCTTTCACTAGACTTGGCCAAGTTCTCAACAAGTAGCTCTCCTTCTTCTATTGTGAGGTTTGCAAAGCGCCCTTTGCTAGCCACATCCAATTTCCATTTGTGATCCTTAGCAACACCCCAATAGAAAATGCTAAGGATTGCTTCTTTCTTGAACCCATGATGTGGACAATCCCTAGTGTATCCTCTAAGTCTCTCCCATGCCTCATGAAAGGTCTCATGGATGCCTTGTTTGAAGCCCAAAATGTCTCTCCTAATTTGGACTGTTTTTTGTGTGGGATAGAACCTTAGAAGGAAGATCCTTTGACAATCATCCCAAGATTTGACCAAATGAGATGGTAGAGCTCTCTCCCATTTTTGGGCCTTTTCTCCAAGTGAGAAAGGAAATAGAATGAGCTTGAGGCACACCTTCAATGCTAAACAAGTTGCACAACCTCTCAAAGGAGTCCACATGATCATAAGGATTCTCCATTCCATTCCCTAAGAACATAGAGCATTGAATTAACCTCACAAGACTTGGCTTGATCTCATAGTCTTTGGCTTCTATTGGAGGAGGATGGATTCCAAATCTCAACTCATGATAATGACGAGCATCAAAGCTACCAATTGTTGGCTTGTTCTTTTGAGCTTGGGGAGAGAGAGGTACACGTTCTTGAGGTTGTGGAGTTGGGAGAATGCTTTTTTGGTTGTTCTTCTCCAACACCTCAAGTGATCTTGTCTTTCCATGTCTCTTCTCTTTAGTTTGGTACCTTTGAAAGCATAAGAGAATCAAGGAAGACAAGTTAGTAACCACAAATAAGAAAAAATTCATCATCTCAATCAAATAGAGATGAGCAAACAAGGTAAAATAAAAGCTTAGTCTCAAAGAGATTCAAAATCCTAATGGTTAATGCTAAACCCCAATGGCAACGGCGCCAAATTGATAGTA
>JAHZTW010000016.1:13069-43765 GCA_020283515.1 Alliaria petiolata | reverse complement strand
GACCCCTGGTTAGAAAGTTACATTCATTTTAAAACGGTTCGACGAGATTGTTCGACGAAGTCATCGAACCACAGGACCAGGGGTTGGGTTCGACCACTTTGTTCGACCAAGTCATCGAACCACAGCACCAGGAGTTCAGTTCGACGACTTGGTTCGACGAACTCGTCGAACTGAACCCAGATTTGTTTCCGGGTACAAATCGGATCAAACGAAGACTTTCTATTCCGATTCAGCCTTCGAGCTCTTCATCAAAGTTGTAGGTAATTGAATCATCTTTTATCTGGAAGTGGTTTCATGTCATTATGATCTGTGGTTAGGGAGATATGGTGATTTCCGCAAGACTGCTACCCCGGGTCAAAACCCGGTTTGTTCCGGGTTGACCCGGTTTGTTCCGGGTTGACCCGGTTTGACCTCCTTCCCTATAAATACTTAAAAACCTAATTTTTATGGATCTTCTCTTGTTTTTGAACATAAAATCGACCCTTTGTGGTTTTGAGGAGATTTGGAAGACTTCTTTTAAGTTTAATGCAATATCTCTCTTAGATTTCTTATTATCTTTTCTCTAATCATGTTTAGCTTATCACTCATCCTTGATTTGATGTGATTGACCATGATTAGTGAGTAATTTCTTAGGAACTTGGGGATGGGTTAGATTTAGGGTTTTATAATGGTTCAATCTTGCAATCTAGGATAAATTCTTTCATCACTCTTCTTATTAAGTAGTTCTTAATGCCATATAGCTAATCTTTTGCTATTTTGGATCATAAGCATTTCATACACCCACCAAGTGTTTGATGAAATGCTTGAACCAACTTAATAAGAGATTTACATTCCTAGCATAAGATATTAGTTGCCTAGGGTGTTTATCATGCCATTTAGACTTGTGTTTAATGCTTGCTAATCATTTTAATGCTAAAACATCATTAGTTCATTAGGGCGATTAGTGAAGGGATTAGTGCCACACATCATGGATTAGTCTTTATTAAGTGTTCTAGACATAGAAATGGCTTGATTAGTTGCTTAAATGATCGCAAGGTTGTCCATTTAGATGCCCAAATCAATGATTCCATCCCTAGGTTTCGTTTTTAGTATTTTGGTAATCTTGCTTAGTAGTTAATCGCTTAATTAGTACTTGATTAGTGATAATTAAGGTTTAAAGTCATATTCTTAGTCAAGTAGTAGTTCCTTTAGCTAGTAGCTTGCTTTTAATTGTTCCTTGTCACTTGATTTTCGAATTTGGCTTAAATTAAATAGTTTCATGTATTCCTAGTGTTGTTAATCTTAACCCCTATGGATTGACATCTCAAATACTACAATGACATGAGTAGTAGAGATTAATTGAAAGAGCAAAAATCCTACTATCAGAGGGTAACCTTTGTTCCCTTGCTGTTGTTGGTCTTGGTAGTTGCCTTGTCTTTGCCCTTAATAGACAATGTTTTGTACAAATCCACCTTGGTTGTAAGGAACAAAAGGTTTTCCTTGATTTCCATGTTGTGGATGATACACTTAGTTCTTTGGATTTTCCACATTGATGCTTCTATAAGACAAGTTGTTGTGATATACTCATATATTTCATATGTTAAGCTTGCATTTAGGACATAATTGCATTCATACGTAGAGAAATTGTAGCTTTTGTCTCATTTTAAGTCCTAAGGCACTTTGCATTAGCATTTACATATTTCTTTCACTCTTGCATCATATTCAGGTTGTTTTGGATACACTGGAGCTATGGAGGGTGCGTGGACATGCGAAGGATCAAAAAGGATCCTATGGACACTTGGGAGGATTCGGCCTTGAAGCAGAGGAACCGAGATCGGGATGGAGATCAAGCTAGGCAGGTTGATTTAGGAGAGATTGACCAGAAGATCGAGTCACTGGGTCGTTTCAAGGAAGAAGATCGAGGTCAAAGATTGACCAAGAAGATCGAACGCGAGTAGAGAGATCGATCTCAGTTGTCGATCTCTAACCTTATCCGGACAGCTCACACTCTGGAGTTTAGTGAGGGGACCATTTCCCTTTTGGTATAAAAGGTCCTTGACTTATTTTTGGCAAAAGATCCGAGTTTTTACGTTTTGTCTCCTCCTTTGAGCAAAACCGCCATTGCTAGTGTTTTAAGGTTTTCTTGTTTTGTAAAAACCTTAATCTTTCTTTAATCTTAAGTACTTGCCTTAATCTCTTTTGCTTAGTCGTTTAATCATGTTTAGCTTTTCTTCCTCTACGGTTTCATGTGCTTTAATCATGCTTAGTGAGTAATCCACCAAGGGTTTTAGGTTGGGGTGATTAAGGAGGGGTTAAGGGTTTAAGCTTTGGTCTTTCTTGTTCTTAACTCATTCTCTTCTTGGATTTGGGCGTTTTAAGCCAAGGGACTCTTGAGAAAGATCTCTTTGATCTCAGGGATTTCCTTGTCCGAAAAAGATTTAGGAGATCCCTTAAATCCAAATCCAAGAGACTAGCTCATCCTTTCCCAAACGCCATGGATGTTTAAGAAGCTAGTTAGGCCATCTTTTGAGATCTATGCTTCAAGTTCTTCATCTTTTCTTTCCCCCACGAACCATGGGTTAGGAGGAAAGGGTGAGGAAATGATTCATTCCAAACATCATGGATGAATCTAGCTTTAGCTTCTCAAGACTTAGACAAAGCACAAAATGTGTAGATCTATATTTTCAAAACCCAAAATTTAAATCTTGAACCTCCTTGAGCATGATCCCCAACCTTGAATCCATCTTTAGCCTATGAAAACTGATATATCATGGTTTTTACCCATTTTTAGACCATGATATAGGTATTTTTATAGAGTCTTTTGTTAGATTTCGAGTCCTATATGAGTCTTTGCAGGATGGAGAACACTTGGAGCTAAATAGGAGAATCTGGAACGTTTTGGAGTTTTTTGGAGAAGTTGTTGAAGTTATGAAGTCAGAAGGATGAATTCTCGAGTAGTGTGTCGATCGACACACTCAGTGTCGATCGACACCAAAGAAGGTCGGCCAAAAGTGACGGTTTCCAATCAGAAAAAGGAAAGAAGCCATGTTTTGAAGAATGACAAGATTGTCCCTGGACGAAAAATCCCTTCCTATATATAGTTTTCTGGCATTGTTTAGCCAATTACACTTTCATAATTTAGAGATTTTGAGACCTAGAGAGAGATTGTTCCAGAGCTTTTAGGGAGACAAGTCTAACTCATCAGAGCCAGATTTCGAACCCTAGTATCATTCTCTTCTATTTATTTATGCAATTTATTTCAGTCATGATTTGTGTTTCATTGATTATGTCTGAGTAGTTTGCTAGTTAGGTTAGGGTGATTTAGGGTTGATGAAAAGTCTGTAGAATTATTATCTTTGTTAGGGAAATCACTTAGATCTTCACCTTGATTTGAACTTAACTTGATTTCTGAATTGATCACTTAGGAATCAAACCTTAGGTTATTTAATAGATGCGAGAGCATTATTAGTAACTTGATCTAATCATAGGTGAGCAAAATAACTATTCGCAAAGAGATTTGGTTTAGTTATTTTGTGAACATATCGAACCTGAACTTTAATGCTTGCTTAGATTGTTAGATTTCGCAAAGAGATTTGGTTTTCTGGAATTTAAGCATAGATAACTTCTGCAACGAGAGTTGATTGGTTTTAACTTAGTGATTCGAGTTCTAGACGGTTCTTAATAAGTCCCTAATAAAAATATTATCTGCATTCTTAGATTCATCCTGATAATTTACCCTCGCCTAGCGTTTTCGTCTCTGAATCTTAAAACCGTTTTACATCACATTTACTTATTCGCATAGTTTAATTTACATTAATACTTATTTGACTTAGCATAATCTGAACTTAGAAACCATAGCGTAGTAACTACTTCTCTTGGGATTTCGATACCCCTTGTACTTCAACTGCTTTGCTGTGCACTTGCAGTTAATTATTTAGGGTAAAACCTGACCCCTATCAAGTTTTTGGCGCCGTTGCCGGGGAAGTAGATTAACTACCTACGGAATCTAGCATTAGGATTTTGACTAGGTTTTGCTTTTTAATTTTTGGTTACTGATTTAGTTTCTAAATTCTTTGTTTTTCAGGTGCATGCTTTACCGCAGTACCAGGAGCAACAAGAACCAGGAACTAATCCCGTTGAACCAGGAGCTAGACCGTTTCGAACGTACGAACCGCAAGGCTGCACGAGCATCGATCGACACATCCAGCGTCGATCGACACCAGGAACCAGCGTCGAGCGACACCTTAGGCATCGATCGACACTGCGCGCAGATAAAGATGGCAGACATCGTGGTTCTAGTACAGGACGCGGCAGGCAACTTTTTCGACCGTCAGGGCAATAGAAGGAACGCCGACGGACAGAGACTTGATGAGGCTGGCGCCATCATAGTCGAACCGGCAAGACAACTTGGTGAACTCGCAGAAGCTGCACGCGGAAGAACACTTGGTGACTACAACCGCCCAGATCAGTTCTATGCCAATAGAGCTGCGATCCGTCCTCCTGCGTTTCAGAGGAATGACTTCGAGCTGAAGCCTGCTTACTTCCAGCTCGTAGCTCAGAATCCCTTCCATGGTCTTCCCAACGAGCATCCTATGGATCATGTCGAGAGATTCGAAGACTTAGCATCCAGCATTAAGGCCAATGGAGTTACATATGATTATCTCTTCTGCAAGCTTTTCCCTTACTCGCTTGCAGGAGATGCATCATATTGGCTGAAGCAGTTGGATCCTGGCTCGCTAACTACTTGGGAAGAGACAAAGAATGCATTCCTATGCAACTTCTTTGACGATGCGAGATCCGAGGAGATGAGGACTAAGATCACTACTTTCTCGCAAGGACATACTGAAGCATTCAAGGCTTCTTGGGTGAGATTCAAGGCCTACCAGAGGGACTGCCCACATCATGGCTTCAGCGAGCCGCAGTTGCTTGGTATCTTCTACCGAGGGATTGACTGGAGATACCAGATGGCCCTAGACGCAGCAAGCAACGGAAATTTCAACACCAGAGTTCCTGCAGACGCCGTGGTGCTTATAGAGAATTTGGCCTCTAGTAACAGCACCAAAAACGCAGATTTTGAGAGGAGACAAGGCGCAGGAACCAATGGAGGAAGCCAGATTGCTGAAGTCAACAGGAAGCTCGATCTCTTGGTGGGAAAGAAACAGGTCCATTTTGCCAATGAGGTGGAGTCATTCGAGCCAGAGGAAGATTGCGAGAGAGAGGATGTCAACTACATCAACAATGGAGGATTTCAAGGCCAAAGGTTTGGGAACCAGCAGGGAAACAGGAACTTCAGCGGAAACTATCAGAAGAGCTCCTTCACAGGAAATCAGAACTCTTCTGGTTACAACCAGAAGCCCCCATTCCACAACAGCAACTACACAAGGAACTATGGTTCATCCTCCTACCAGAAACCACCTCCGCAAGACAACAAAATGGAGGCCATGCTTGAGCAGTTATTGGAAGGACAGCAGAAGATGACAGTGAGCTTCAATGGCAAGATTGATGCACTGTATGAGGACCTGAATGGGAAGATTGACAACATCCATTCTCACATGAAGAAGCTAGATATTCAGGTTGCTCAGACCGCAGAAGCTGTTAAGAGGCAAGAAAGATATCTTCCTGGAAAGACAGATGTGAATCCGAGACAACATGTGCATGCCATCACGGTCCAGGATGAAAAGGAGCTTCATAATGTGCAGATAAGAGGATTTAATACTGAAGATTTGGAGGAACTTGAAGATGAAAATCATGCTGCGGAGTCTATGTCGATCGACACTATTGAGTGTCGATCGACACCTGAAGTAAAATCAGACGAATCGAGCCCGATCGAGACAGAATCATCGACGCAAACGTCCTGTGTCGATCGACACCAGATGGGTGTCGATCGACACCCGTCTCCAAGCTGCACAGATACGTCTACAACTTCACAGGTTGCATCAGAAAATTTCTGCAAGACCAATGTTCCGAACGCCCCCCTACCCAGACATCTGAGATCACCCATTAGTGAGGAGAAACTAGCTGCCTTTAACAAGAAAGTGGCAATGATTCCTAAGGAACTCTCCTTTGATGAGGCTTATGAGAGGTATCCTTTGTGTGCTTTCTTCCAGAATAACAAAGAAACATTTGAAGAGATGGAAGAACTCTTTCACAAGGCGAGAGAAATACCACCGCCAATGAAGCAACTGCTTAAGGTTGAAGATCCTGGGATGTTTATGGTTCCATGCTCCATTGGTGGAGTTAAGTTTGAGCATTCCCTCTGCGATTCAGGAGCCAGCATGAACCTCATGACGAAGGACATTGCAGAGAAGCTAGGAATTACTGCCATTCACCCTTCCAGCATTACTCTTGAGTTTGCCAATTCTTCTACCGCAGTCTCACATGGTGTAATTCCAAACTTGCTCGTAAAAGTTGGGAATTGCCTGGTTCCAACAGATTTCCAAGTTGTGGAAGTAAGCAGAGCGTCTTTCATGCCGTTTATCCTTGGAAGACCATTCATGGCGACAGTAGGAGCAATTGTAGATATGCCCAATAGGAGAATGTCCTTCTCTAATGTTGACAAAGAAGTGTTCTACAAAGCTATCCCTACTACTTCTGGAATTTCCACGCCCATCTCATGTATTGCTGTGATCACTGGAGAAGAGCTGGATTCTAAGGAACAAGTGAGCAAGAAGGTTCTTCAAGAAACATTGGATGGGAGTTCTAAAGAAGCTGTGGAGATTGAAGATTGGGATGGGAACGGTCATACCTTCGGAATTTTGGGCGCAGATGAAAGTCTGATCAGTACTAAGTTGATGGAGGACGACGCTTTTGTCATTGAGACAAAAATAGCAGAGCTAAATTGGACAACAAATGCGAAGATTCGAGCTGCAAGCTCGGTGTCGATCGACACACCTTGTGTCGATCGACACCCGTCACGGGTCACACCAGAAGTTGTCAAACAGACGCCTCCACATCATACATGCCATAAACCTCGAAAGAAGCAAAGGTATGTATTTCCTGGTATAAATTTCAAACCTCCTGATCATCTCAATAAGAGTTTTAAAAATTCAAAAGATGCTGCGCACTTATCAAAGTCGCGAGATTCTCGTAGAGGGCTTGGTATTTCTTTTGACAATGCTGCAGGAAAATAAAATACCAGAAGTTGTCAAACAGACGCCTCCACATCATACGTGCCATAAACCTCGAAAGAAGCAAAGGTATGTATTTCCTGGTATAAATTCCAAACCTCCTGATCATCTCAATAAGAGTTTTAAAAATTCAAAAGATGCTGCGCACTTATCAAAGCCGCGAGATTCTCGTAGAGGGCTTGGTATTTCTTTTGACAATGCTGCAGGAAAATAAAATATTCCACCTATTTTTGTTCCTTATTTCCTTGGAAGATCTCATGAACCTACTGCGTATACACCACCATGGATGAGGAGACATTCATCTGGGAAGCATTCAATGCTACCCTCTGATCCACCCAATGCCTAAATCACACATCCAATCAAGCTATTGACGTTAAAAGAGCGCTGAGTGGGAGGCAACCCACTAAGGTACGTTTTATTTTATTTTTCGTTTTGATTTTGTTTTTACTTATTATCTATTTTGGCTTAAAAAAAAAAAAAAAAAAGGGGGAGTATCGACCAGAATCTGTGTCGATGGACACCCATGGTGTCGATCGACACCACTCGGGGACACAAGTACGTCTTCATAACCCAACACTTCGTCACTTTGTTCATAATTTCAAAAACCCGAAAAACTTCTTCACCAAATCGCAACTTCTTCATTTGTTAACCAAATTGAACGATTCTTTGCTCTAATCCGTGCGGATTTTTACACTCTTTCACAATCCATAGTCCTTTCATTCGATCTACAAGGTATGTTCTTCAAATCTTCCAATTTTCAATTCGACCCTAAGGTGAAAAACTTCGAATTCGACCTAATTAGATTGATTTCTTGTTTGAATGATGCTTATTTAGGGTGTTTATCATGTTTAGAATCATTACCCACTCGTGTTTCATCCTTTAATTTGCACAATTTGAAATTTTCGAAATTTTGGAAATTCATGATTCATATTGCAAATTTGAGATGTTTCTTGGGTATTTTGGTTTGGATTTGGTTGATTGATGATGCTAGGACAGTTTGAACTGATCATTATTGCATAATTTAAGTTTCAAGTTCATGAACTGTCGACTTTTTGAAGTTTCGCACAGGGAGTCGATCCACACCCTTTGTGTCGATCGACACCTGACTTGGGCAGAGATATTACGTTTCGTTTTTTGACTTTGAATGTTGATTTTGGTTTGATTCTTTTGCAGATGGCCCCTCCTGTGACTAAGAGAGCTCGCCACACTGAGGCTTCCGCTTCTGGGACAGCTAATGATGACGTGATTAGCTCTCTTCCTCCTTGGCCAAAACGTGAGGGTGCAAAGATCCGAAATTTGAGACAGTGGGAAGATACACCGGCGAAGGAGGTTGCCAAAGATGAGTGCACTATGCGAGACATTGCTGAAGCCTGGGATGACTATGACACGCTCTTCTTCAATGCGTTGATTGGTGTGAAGATCGCTCCTACTCGCTTTGCTTGCGAGAAGACGATGACTGCACTGGGGATCAAAGACGACATTATGGGGTTGATGCGCAGAGTTGGCATGGGCACCATAGCGACGAGGCAGTTCGATCTCTATCCCGACCTTGTTCGCCAGGTCATAGCCACTGCTAGAGTCTACTACAGGAATGAGATTGTCCGCAATGCTCTGGAAGGGACTCTCACCTTTCTCATCTGCGGGATCCGTTACCGCATTTCACTTTCAGAGCTTTGCCAGCTCTATGGGTTCGAAGAAGAGCATGAGACAGGAGTTTCTCTTCAGACACAGCTGCCAAACAACCAGGACTTCTGGTCTCTATTCGGGAATGGGATCTATGATTCCAAGAGGTCCACTCATACAGACATCCGCCATCCCATTCTGCGATACTTGGTGCGCCTCTTCTCTTCTACACTTCAGTGCAAGTCTGAGCCAGGGAAGATGCGGGTGGCTGAGTTGGTACTACTCTACCGCAGCATTTGGTCAGAGATCTATGAGGATTCAAATGCCCCACTTAGCGCCAACTTAGGCGCTGTGTTTGCACATCACTTGGCTTCCCTGAAGACGAAGCCTTTCTCTGGTACACAGGTGAAGCCCGAGACTATTGGTAGTCTCCTCACTCCCATCTTCATGCACTTCGGGATTGACACTTCCAGCTGTACCATCGATACTTCTCGATCTTTGGTTGATATGGACTACCTGAAGAGGACACAATGGGTGAAGCCAGAAAGGCTTTGGGTTTTCACAGACGAGCAGAGAGTGCAGCACGCAGTTCTTCTACCTGACCGCGAGCTTACTCACATCACTTCAAATATAGGGTGCCTCGCATTTCATCCTAGTCCGAGCAAGCTTAGGACTATTGCTGCTGCTAGACCCAGAGGCGCATCATCTAGGCCAGCCGCAGACACCGCACGCCCTTCTTGTACCAGACGCAGAGCTCAGGCTACTACTCCTCCTTTTCAGCTTCTCGTGGCTCCTGAGATACCTATGGAGCCAGACGTTTTCCAGAGATATGTGGTGCAGAGTTTCCAGGCGATCTGGAGCGCCATTACTACCATGTCTACATGTGGCTGCGTTCGCCCACCCACTCCACCACGTTCTTCTCCACCACATGATGAGGATGATGAGTGATTTTCCATTCCTTTTAGTGTTTTGAGTCAGTTTTTCTTTTTTTTTATCTTGAGTCTGCATTTGCTTCAGTATTTTGCTTCATAACTTGTTAAACTTATTGAGTCTATTGGATTATCTTGTGCTTTTAACTGTTTGTTTGAGTTTTTCTAACAGCTAGGAAACTTCTAACAACAATCTGACTTACCAACATTCATGTTCGAGTGACAGAACTCTGTCTACGGACAGAGCGTCGATCGACACCATCTGTGTCGATCGACACCAACTTCAGACACAGCATCGATCGACACCCCTTGTGTCGATCGACGCCACACGCAGAATCAGGTAATCCGATTTTTCTCTTTAATTTCTAACAGTTGATTATTATTTTTCTTTTGCCAAACTCATTTTTAATAACACTGGGGACAGTGTTGTTCAAGTCTGGGGGAGGTGATTGCTAACATTGTGTTTTCTTTTGAGTTTGTTTTTGAGTCAAAAATCTGTTTTATTGAGTCAAAACCAGTTGGAACTTTCAGTTTTTCTAGGAACTAACCACAGATTGTTGACATTTGATGGACCATTGCTATAGCAATTGATTTCGGGTCTTACTAAGTAGAAAGCTGCAAAGTGGATCAGTCTAATAGGGCGAATTCAGACACCCTTACATGAACTAGGTATGCGCAGAACTTGATTCCTCTTTCAGCTTTGATAAGATTAGAAATCTGCAGTCTCTCCTTGATCTTCCCTTAAGAGAAAAGAAAAGAAAGAAATAGTCTAAGTCTGGAATAGTGCCTTGTCATGAGCCTGTCTCCTCACAAGGAACAATATTAGTGATACTCTTGAACACGACTCCTCACAAGGAACACAAGTAGAGAGTAGCACTATTCCAGAGATCCCAAAAAGAATAAGAAAAAGTCAATGAAAAGATCTGTAGAACACCCAGAAAATGGGCAGCAGTTGACTAGGGGAAGAGAAAATAGGAGAGCTATAGAAAGTATGTCTTGTCTAGGCGTTAAGGAAGGGAAAGAATCAGAAAAGTTATGTAGCATTACCACTGTTAGAGTTCGAATTTTTACCAAGGAAAGGGTCTGGATTTGAACTGGGAGATTGCTAAGCTTGTGGTAAGTACATTGAACACTACCTGAAGTTGGTTCTATAGCATGTGGATTCAAGAGTGTTAACCTCTAAGGCGTTCTGAAAAAGATCTTGAAAGCTCCTGTTTTCAAACCTCGACTCTATATTTAGTTTCTGTTTTGCTTGAGGGCAAGCAAAAGCTAAGTCTGGGGGAGTTGATATATCATGGTTTTTACCCATTTTTAGACCATGATATAGGTATTTTTATAGAGTCTTTTGTTAGATTTCGAGTCCTATATGAGTCTTTGCAGGATTGAGAACACTTGGAGCTAAATAGGAGAATCTGGAACGTTTTGGAGTATTTTGGAGAAGCTGCTGAAGTTATGAAGTCATAATGATGAATTCTCGAGTAGTGTGTCGATCGACACCAAAGAAGGTCGGCCAAAAGTGATGGTTTCCAATCAGAAAAAGGAAAGAAGCCATGTTTTGAAGAATGACAAGATTGTCCTTGGACGAAAAATCATTTCCTATATATAGTTTTCTGGCATTGTTTAGCCAATGACACTTTCATAATTTAGAGATTTTGAGACTTAGAGAGAGATTGTTCCAGAGCTTTTAGGGAGACAAATCTAACTCATCCGAGCCAGATTTTGAACCCTAGTATCATTCTCTTCTATTTATTTATGCAATTTATTTCAGTCATGATTTGTGTTTCATTGATTATGTCTGAGTAGTTTGCTAGTTAGGTTAGGGTGATTTAGGGTTGATGAAAAGTCTGTAGAATTATTATCTTTGTTAGGGAAATCACTTAGATCTTCACCTTGATTTGAACTTAACTTGATTTCTGAATTGATCACTTAGGAATCAAACCTTAGGTTATTTAATAGATGTGAGAGCATTATTAGTAACTTGATCTAATCATAGGTGAGCAAAATAACTATTCGCAAAGAGATTTGGTTTAGTTATTTTGTGAACATATCGAACCTGAACTTTAATGCTTGCTTAGATTGTTAGATTTAGCAAAGAGATTTGGTTTTCTGGAATTTAAGCATAGATAACTTCTGCAACGAGAGTTGATTGGTTTTAACTTAGTGATTCGAGTTCTAGACGGTTCTTAATAAGTCCCTAATAAAAATATTATCTGCATTTTTAGATTCATCCTGATAATTTACCCTCGCCTAGCGTTTTCGTCTCTGAATCTTAAAACCGTTTTACATCACATTTACTTATTCGCATAGTTTAATTTACATTAATACTTATTTGACTTAGCATAATCTGAACTTAGAAACCATAGCGTAGTAACTACTTCTCTTGGGATTTCGATACCCCTTGTACTTCAACTGCTTTGCTGCGCACTTACAGTTAATTATTTAGGGTAAAACCTGACCCCTATCAAAAACTTCGAATCATCATTTCTTAGCTCTAAAGTTTGAGTTTTTTGTCTTATTATCTTAAAAATAGTCTTTTTAGCTTATTGCTTTTATTAGGGTGTCTAAATTCGTAAAGTCTTGTTCTTGATAGCATAAGTACTTTAGAAATTCCCTAGAGTCTCATTTAGTAGTCTAGTAGTCGTTTCAAGGTCATTAGATTTCATTTTTTAGTTTATAAAATTCATATTTGGTTTCTAGAAACTACCTAGTTTATCCGGTTTAAGCTTTTGATTTTATAAAACTAGTAGATGTCTTATTTAAATTCCTACAAGTTGTCTGCTAGTTAGTTAACATCCTAGTAGGGTTTTTAAAATAGTTTTTACAGTCATTTAGTAGTCCCAAGTAGTTTTTTAGGATTTTATCCCCCAAATTATCCGGTTTTCACTTAGCTTTACTTTAAGCTCTTGTATTCTTGGTAGCTTTTAAACACCCAATTTGGATTGATTCCTGAAGTATTGCAATGACATATCCATGCTTTAGGTTTGATAAAAAGCTTAAAAATCTGGTTATCAAATGGCGCTGTTGCCAAACTTGGGTTTTGTTTGAAAGTATTAAGATTTAGAGCTTAGTAGAGACTAAGCTTTTGTTTTGAATTTGGCTACTGATTTTTCTAGCATGTGTATTGTGTTTTAAGGTACATGAACTTGAGGTCTAGTGGTGATAACAACTTGATTCACTATCTAGACAACATTCATCAACTTGGAAGTGCGAGACATAGAAGAGAAAGAGAACAAGCACAAGCGTTTGTGCAAGAGTTTGTTCAAGAAGCTGAACAAGAGGTCATGGCTGACCACGACCAGGCTGAGGCACCACCTCACAATGCTACTGGAAGGGGTAATGGAAACCCCAACCATGCACCAAGACCACAGCGGATCATTGGAGCGGGTGATGCTCCAAACACTCATCACAACCGTTTTGGCATCACTCCTCCACCGGTCCAAAACAACAACTTTGAAATCAAGGCAGGCTTTGTCTCAATGGTGCAAAACAGCAAGTTCCAAGGGCTAGCAATGGAGGACCCATTAGAGCATCTTGACAACTTTGAGCAAGTATGCGGGATGATCAAGATCAACGGTATATCGGAGGATAGCTTCAAGCTGAGCCTTTTCCCTTTCTCTCATGGGGACATGGCTCGGCATTGGGAGAAGACTCTTCCACAGGGCACCATTGATATACTCATAAATTAGCATGTTTTAGCACCCATTTTAGATAGCTTTACATTCACTTATGCATTCATTTAGCTACATTTAGTCCAAATTGCATTCATATTAGAGTTTAGCAAGTTTTAGCTTAGGATGTTGCATATTGTGCATATTGAGTCTTAATTAGGTACTTTGGAGGCTTGGAGGACCCCTTTGGAGAGTTGGGTGACAAGGAGGAAAAAAAGAAGGGAGCCAAACATAGAGCAAACGAATTTTGGAAGTGTATCGACCTTGGTGTCGACCTACCAAGATCGATGTAGCCCGGCAGGGAAGACGGAGTGCGCGTATTGGACGATTGTGTCGAGCTACTAAGCTCGATACACAGGCCAATCAGGCATTCGTATCAGACTGTTAAGGTCGATACACACCTCATCCGAAGTAGAAGACTGGCGTATCAGGCATCTGTGTCGACCTGCTAAGCTCGACAGTCTCCTTGAGGAAACATTTAGCAGCGTATTGATATACTCATAAATTCGCATGTTTTAGCACCCATTTTAGATAGCTTTGCATTCGCTTATGCATTCATTTAGTTAATTTTAGTCCAAATTGCATCCATATTAGAGTTTAGCCAGTTTTAGCTTAGGCTGTTGCATATTATGCATATTGAGTCCTAATTAGGTACTTTGGAGGCTTGGAGGACCTCTTTGGAGAGTTGGGTGACAAGGAGGAAGAAAAGAAGGGAGCCAAACATGGAGTAGACGAATTTTAGAAGTGTATCGACCTTGGTGTCGACCTACCAAGGTCGATATAGCTCGACAGGAAAGACGGACTGCGCGTATCGGACGATTATATCGAGCTGCCAAGCTCGATACACAGGCCACCCGGAGTTTCGAAGACGACGTATCGGGCATTCGTATCAGACTGCTAAGGTCGATACACATCTCATCCGAAGATTGAAGGATGGCGTATTGGGCATCTGTGTCGAACTACCAAGCTCGACACACTCCTTGAGGAAAGCTTTAGCAGCGTATCGAGCTGCGTATCGACCTAGCAAGCTCGATACGCTGTCCGATATTCAGACTTAAACCGGGTCAATACCCGGTTTGTTCCGGGTTGATCCGGGTCGTCCACTGTTCACTATAAATAGGAAAAGACCTAATTTTTCCTAAGTATCTTTTAATCTCTTGTTCTTGCTTAGAAAACTTTCCCTTTTGGTTTCTAAGTGATTTTGTAAGACGTTTCTTTAAGTTTATGCAAATCTAGTATTTATATCTTTAAATCTTTCATCTTCTATCTCTCTAATCATGTTTATCTCTATCTCTTTCATAGGATTTAAGGAATTAACTATGGTTAGTGAGTAATTTCATTATGATCTAAGGGTGAGTTAGATCTATGGTGTTTTAAGGGTTAATCTTGATGTCTAGGATTAGATTCTTCCATTTCCCTCCTTGTTTAGTGTTCTAAATGCTAGTTTAACCTTGATCATGCTAAAACTAGGCCTTAGGGAATTTCATACCCACAAGGTGTGTGATGAAATTCTCCAACCAACTAAACAAGGGATTTACATTCCTATCTCATGAAAGTGATTGTCTAGGGTGTTTATTGGTAATTTAGAACTGTTTTGTAATGCTTGTTAGCTTCCTTTTCACTAATGAAAGTAAGTTCTTGATTAAGATGATTAATGAAGAGATTAGTGCCATGAAAGTGGATTAGTCTAGCTATTGAGTTCTAAGCCTAGGGATTAGCTTATATTCTGAATGTTTGGCATCAATGATTGATTCTTGGAACTACTTAGGTTGATAACCCCATCCTTGGATTCATTTTAGTCTTTTTGGTAATCTTGATTAATAGTAAATTAACTTGATTTTGTTTGTTTGATCATTTAGGTTGTTAGTTAAACTTCGAACCTTTATTTCTAGCTTAGATTAAGAAGTTGTATGAATTCCTAGTGTCTTAACTATATCCATATGAATTGATCCTCAAGTATTACAATGACATGAGTAGTAGCTTGAGTAATTGTTAAGTAACACACTAAGAAACCGCTTATCAATTTGGCGCCGTTGCCATTTGGATATATGGTTTAAGCATTAAGATTCTTTTTGAGACTAAGTTTTCTATTCCACTTATTGCTTACTAATCTCTCTTGATTTGTTTTCTCTTTGTTTCTAGGTGTATAAACTTGAGATCTGGTGGACACAACAATCTAGTTGAGCCTCTAGACAACATTCACCGGGTAACAAGAGGAGCTTTTGTGGGAAGAGAAAGAGAGCGCCTAGCACATCTAAAGCGTTTGGGAATGGATAATCCACAAGAACAAGGTGGTAATGGACCAGCACAAGGAGCTCAAGGGAATGAAGCTCAAGCTCGTCGAGTGCCTCAACATCCTCCACGCCAACCAAGACACATTGGGGCTAGAGATGCTCCCAATACTCACGCCAATCGCCAAGATATCCTACCTCCTCCAGTTGAGAACAACAACTTTGAGATCAAGAGCGGTTTGATCAACATGGTGCAACACAACAAGTTCCATGAGTTAGCTTTGGAGGATCCCCTTGACCATTTGGATGAGTTTGATAGAATATGTGATATGACCAAGATCAATGGCATATCCGAGGATGGTTTCAAGCTGAGGTTATTTCCCTTCTCTCTTGGGGACAAGGCACATTTGTAGGAGAAGTCACTTCCAAGAGGTTCCATCACATCATGGGATCAATGCAAGAAGGCTTTTTTTGCAAAGTTCTTCTCCAACACTAGGACCGCAAGGTTGAGGAATGAGTTGTCAAGCTTCACCCAAAAGAACAATGCTTTTGTGAGGCATGGGAGAAATTTCTTGGGTAAAGATGTAGAAGAGGGTCTAGAACTTGTGGAGAACTTGGCACAAAGTGATAGCAAATATGGTGAAGACTATGATAGGTCATCAAGGAGTGATGGTACTTATGAAGACCAAAGGAGGAAAGAGATGAAATCTCTTAATGAGAAGATGGATAAGTTGCTCTGATATATCATGGTTTTTACCCGTTTTCGGACCATGATATAAGTGTTTTTATAGAGTCTTTTGGCTATTTTCGAGTCTATATAGAGTCTTTGCAGGTTCATGTACAATTGAAGATAAATTGGAGATTTGGATGCATTTTGGAGCTTAATGCAATGAAGTCACGAAGTGATGAAGTCAAGACTGGAATTACGCGCAAGGTGTCGATCGACACCATGTAGTGTCGATCGACACAAGGTTTTCCAATTTCCAGAATCGAGAAGTTTCCAGTTTTTGAAGAAAAGGAAATCTCCAAGACTATTCCTAATCTTAAAAGGAATTGAGGATTCGAACCTGAGCCTATAAATATAGTTTTTCAGCCATTGTTTAGGCATATAATCTCATACTTTAAGAATCATAGAAGTTTAGGTTTTTGGAGAGAAGAATTTGACTCCCTTAGAGCAAATTTGGAACTCCCTTTATTTATTCTATTGATTTCTTTTATGCTTTCTATTCAAGTTATGATTTCTGTTTCATTAATCATGTCTGAGTAGTTTGCTAGTTAGGTTTAGGGTTTTTCAAAGGTGATTGATGAATTGTTAGGTCGAATTAAATTGTTAGGATAAAATCATTAGAGTTCTTCATCTGGATTTGTGTTTAATGCTTATTCTAGCTTCATGACCTAGAATCTGATCTTAGGTTAATTAATAGATGCGAGAGTATTATTAATTGCCTGAACTAATGTTAGATGAGCAAAATACCTATTCGCAAAGAGATTTGGTTTAGGATTTTGTGAACAATCGAACCCGAACTTTAATGCTTGTTGAATTATTAGGATTCGCAAAGAGATTTGGGATTCTAGGGTTTAGACATAGATAATCTTCGCAGCGAGAGTTGGTTGATTTTACATTAGTGTTTCGAGTTCTAGAGCATATCTTCATATTTCCTAACATCCTGTCTAGACCTGCAATTTAGATCACCTGAGAATTTCCCTGATCCTAGCATTTCGTCTCCTGAAGTTTACATCGCTTTTAATTGCTTTCTGTCTTTACTTTTATTATTCTTCCTAGCTTAATTCGAATAAAACTGCTGTGTGACTATCCATTCTCTGTGGATTCGATCCCTAAGTACTACAACTGATCTCTTAATTTGAGAGAGTTGCTTTAGGGTAAATTTGACACTTATCAAATTTTGGCGCTGTTGCCGGAGAAGGAGATTAGTTGCCTACAAATTTCTAGTATTAGAATTTTGTCTAGGTTTTTATTTTTGTTTTTGTTACCGATTTAGTTTCTTATCTTTGGTTTCAGGTGCATGCCCAGTACCAGAAGCAACAAGGAAGAGGAACTAATTCCGTTGAACCAGGAGCTCGGTCATCTCGAACGCACAAACTGAGCATCTGCACGAGCGTCGATCGACACATCTAGTATCAATCGACACCAACCCTCAGCGTCGATCGACACAAACAGCATCGATCGACACTGCGCAGACAGAGATGTCAGACATTGTGGTTCTAGTACGTGACGCAGAAGGCAACCTATTTGACCTTCGAGGCAATAGAAGGAACGCCCAAGGACAGAGACTTGATGAGGCTGGCGCCGTCATAGTCGAACCAGCGATACAAGCACTCGCAGAAGCTGGACGTGGAAGAAAACTTGGCGAGTACAACCGCCCAGACCAGTTCTATGCCAATAGAGCTGCGATCCGTCCTCCTGCAATTTCAGAGGAATGACTTCGAGCTGAAGCCTGCTTACTACACTTTAGTGGCTCAGAATCCTTTTCATGGTCTTCCTAATGAGCATCCCATGGACCACGTTGAGAGATTCGAGGACTTAGCCTCAAGCATTAAGGCCAATGGAGTTACATATGATTATCTCTTCTGCAAGCTTTTCCCTTACTCGCTTGCTGGAGATGCATCATACTGGCTGAAGCAGTTGCCACCAGGATCCTTGACTACATGGGAAGATACAAAGAATGCATTCCTGTGCAATTTCTTTGATGACGCGAGATCCGAGGAGCTGAGGATGAAGATTACTACATTCTCTCAAGGACCCACTGAAGCATTCAAGGCTTCTTGGGTGAGGTTCAGATCTTACCAGAGAGACTGCCCACATCATGGATTCAGCGAACCGCAACTTATCGGAATATTCTACCGCGGAATTGATTGGAGATACCAGATGGCCTTAGACGCTGCGAGCAATGGCAACTTCAACACAAGATTCCCAGAAGGTGTGATAGAGCTTATAGATAATTTGGCCTCTAGTAACAGCACCAATAACGCAGACTTCGAGAGAAGACAAAACGCAGGAGTTGCTGGAGGAAACCAAATTGCTGAAGTCAACAAGAAGCTGGACATCTTGATGGGAAAGAAGCAAGTCCATTTTGCTAATGAAGTAGAGACCTTTGAGCGAGAGAAAGAAGAGGTCAACTACATCAATGGTGCTGGTTTTCAAGGACAGAGGTTCAACAATCAGCAAGGCTATGGTTCNGTCCATTTTGCTAATGAAGTAGAGACCTTTGAGCGAGAGAAAGAAGAGGTCAACTACATCAATGGTGCTGGTTTTCAAGGACAGAGGTTCAACAATCAGCAAGGCTATGGTTCCTCTTACCAGAAGCCTTTTCAGAGCAACAACTTCCAAAGAACTTATGGTTCTTTCTCTTACCAAAAGCCTCCTGCACAAGACAATAAGATGGAGTCTATGCTCGAGCAAATTCTGGAAGGACAGCAGAAGATGACTGTGGACTTCAATGGGAAGATTGATGCTTTGTATACGGATCTGAATGGGAAAATTGAATCTCTAGGTACTCATGTCAGGCAATTGGATGTTCAAGTCGCTCAAACTACTGGAGCTTTGAAGAGACAAGAGGGATTTCTTCCTGGAAAGACGGATACAAATCTGAGGCATCATGTAAACGCCGTCACGTTTCAGAATAGAGGGAACCTTCAACCAGTGAAGAAAAGAGGGCTAAGTACTAAAGAAATCGAGGAGTTTGAAGATCTAGAAATCAGGGTTGCAGAGTCGATGTCGATCGACACTACTGTGTGTCGATCAACACCCAAGGAGAAAGCAGACGATTCAAGCTCGGTCGACGCAACATCCTCGACACAAACGCTTAGTGTCGATCGACACCAGCTGGGTATCGATCAACACCCTTTCCGGACTTAGACAAACACGCCTGAAGTTTCACGAACAGCAGAGGAAAAGGTCTACAAGGTCAAGGTTCCAAATCTTCCTCTACCCAAACATCTCAGGCCGCCCATTAGTGCAGAGAAACTAGCTGCTTTCAACAAGAGGGTGGAGATGATTTCCAAGGAGCTCTCCTTTGATGAAGCTTATGAGAGGTATCCCTTATGTGCCTTTTTCCAGAATAACAGAGAAAGCTTTGAAGAGATGGAAGAACTCTTTCACAAAGCAAGGGAAACACCACCACCAATGAAGCAGTTGCTTAAGGTTGAAGACCCTGGGATGTTAATGGTTCCATGCTCCATTGGTGGAGTTGAATTTAAACAATCCTTCTGCGATTCAGGAGCTAGCGTGAACCTCATGACAAAAGACATTACAGAGAAGCTGGGGATTGCTGACATTTGCCCTTCAAGCATAACTCTTGAATTTGCCAATAATTCTACTGCAGTCTCATATGGTACAATTCCAAATCTACTTGTCAAGGTTGGGAGTCGCCTAGTTCCAACTGATTTTCAGGTTGTGGAAGTGAGCAGAACGTCTAGCATACCATTCATCCTTGGAAGACCATTCATGGCTACATTAAGAGCTATTGTCGACATGCCCAATAAGAGAATGTCATTCTCTAATGTTGACAAAGAAGTATTCTACAAAGTTATCCCTACTACTGGAACTTCCAAACCCATCTCTAGTGTCGATCGACACCCTTCGCGGATGACACCAGAAACTGTTTCCAATGCTGCAACTCCATCACCAGTGGTCAAACAGATTCCTCCACATCCTATAGATCATAAACTTCGAAGGAAGAAAAGGTACGCATTTCCTGGAATGAATTCCAAACCACCTGATCTTGTCAATAAGGATTTCAAAGGTTCAAAAGCTGCTTCGCACTTATCCAAGCCACGAGATTCTCGTAGAAGGCTTGGTGTTTCTTTTGATGCTTCTGCAGGAAAACAAAGTGTCCCACCCGAACTCAAGTCCCACCCTGCTGCTCTTCCTCATTTCCTTGGTCATTCGTCTGGGAAGCATTCACTTCCACCCTCTGATCCACCAGACGTCTGAACCCCCACACAGTCAAGCTAATGACTGAAAACGAGCGCTGAGTGGGAGGCAACCCACTGTTAGGTACGTTTTTCTTTTTATTTTATTTTGGTCTTACTAAGTCTTAGTTTTAGTTAGTTGAAAAAGGAGACATTGGACTCGACCTTGACCAGTGTCGATCGACACCACCTAATGTCGATCGACACCACGCGCAGACGAAGGTAAGTCTTCTATCTGGTCTTTTCGGTTGTTTCTAATCTTTCTTTTAGCCAACTTCGGGCTTGATAACACTGGGGACAGTGTTGTTTAAGTCTGGGGGAGGTGATTATTGACTTTTTGTTTTGTTTTGAGAGTCTATCTTGAGTCAAAAAGTTTTCAAAAATTTTGTTTTACTGAGTCAAATTTAGTGGGAACTTTCAGTTTTTCTAGGAACTAACCACATAAAGTTGACACTTGAAGAACCATTGCTATAAGAGTTGATTGCAGGACTTACTAAGTAGAAAGCTGCAAGTGGAATCAGTCTAACAGGGCGAGTTCAGATCCCCTTATAAGAACTAGGTATGCGCAGAACTTGATTCCTCTTTCAGTCCGAACAGATAGACCATGGCAGTCTCTCCTTGATCTTCCCTTGAGAATAGAAAAGAAAGAAAAAAGAGTCTAAGTGTGGGAATAGTGCCTTTGTCATGAGCCTGTCTCCTCACAAGGAACAATATTAGTGATGCTCTTGAACACGTCTCCTCACAAGGAACACAAGTAGAGAGTAGCACTATTCCAGAGATCCCAAAAAGAATAAGAAGAGTCAATGAAAAGATCTTAGAACACCCTGAAAATGGGCAGAAGTTGACTAAGGGAAGAGAAAATAGGGGAGCTGTATGAGAATGTCTTGTTCAGGCACTAAGGAAGGGAAAGAATCAGAAAAGTTCTATGGCATTACCAATGATAGAGTTCGATTCTTTTACCAAGGAAAGGATCTGGATTTGAACTGGGAGATTGCTAAACTTGTGGTAAGTACACTGAACATTTCCTAAGGTTGGCTCTATATCATGTGGATTCAAGAAGTGTTAATCAATGTGGCGTTTTGAAGAAGTACTCGAAAGTTCCTGTTTTCAAACTTCTACTTCATTCTAAGTTTCTGTTTTGCTTGAGGGCAAGCAAAGGCTAAGTCTGGGGGAGTTGATATATCATGGTTTTTACCCATTTTTAGACCATGATATAAGTGTTTTTATAGAGTCTTTTGGCTATTTTCGAGTCTATATAGAGTCTTTGCAGGTTCAGGTACAATTGAAGATAAATTGGAGATTTGGATGCATTTTGGAGCTTAATGGAATGAAGTCACGAAGTGATGAAGTCAAGACTGGAATTACACGCAAGGTGTCGATCGACACCATGTAGTGTCGATCGACACCAGGTTTTCCAATTTCCAGAATCAAGAAGTTTCCATATTTTGAAGAAAAGGAAATCTCCAAGACTTTTCCTAATCCTTTTGGGAATTGAAGACTCGTACCTAGGCCTATAAATATAGTTTTTCAGCCATTGTTTAGGCATAATCTCATACTTTAAGAATCATAGAAGTTTAGGTTTTTGGAGAGAAGAATTTGACTCCCTTAGAGCAAATTTGGAACCCCCTTTATTTATTCTATTGATTTTTTTTATGCTTTCTATTCAAGTTATGATTTCTGTTTCATTAATCATGTCTGAGTAGTTTGCTAGTTAGGTTTAGGGTTTTTCAAAGGTGATTGGTGAACTGTTAGATCGAATTAAATTGTTAGGATAAAATCATTAGAGTTCTTCATCTGGATTTATGTTTAATGCTTATTCTAGCTTCATGACCTAGAATCTGATCTTAGGTTAATTAATAGATGGGAGAGTATTATTAATTGCCTGAACTAATGTTAGATGAGCAAAATACCTATTCGCAAAGAGATTTGGTTTAGGATTTTGTGAACAATCGAACCCGAACTTTAATGCTTGTTGAATTATTAGGATTCGCAAAGAGATTTGGGATTCTAGGGTTTAGACATAGATAATCTTCCCAGCGAGAGTTGGTTGATTTTACATTAGTGTTTCGAGTTCTAGAGCATATCTTCATATTTCCTAACATCATGTCTAGACCTGCAATTTAGATCACCTGAGAATTTCCCTGAACCTAGCGTTTCGTCTCCTGAAGTTTACATCGCTTTTAATTGCTTTCTGTCTTTACTTTTATTATTCTTCGTAGCTTAATTCGAATTTAGAAAACTACTGTGTGACTATCCCTTCTCTGTGGATTCGATCTCTAAGTACTACAACTGATCTCTTAATTTGAGAGAGTTGCTTTAGGGTAAATTTGACACTTATCATGCTCCAAGCTCAACAAAAGCATGTTCACTTTGTGGGGGATTGTGATGAGAGTCAAGGTCTCCAACAAGAGATAAATGAGGATCGCCAAGAAGAGGTCAACTATGTAGGTGGCCAAGGGTATCAACAAGGCTATAACAACAACTATAGGAACAATAATCTTTCCTATAGGAGTACAAATGTGGAGAATCCTCAAGATCAAGTCTACCCTCCACAAGGACAAGGAGGACAACAAATGTCCTATGTTCCTTACAAGCAACAACAAGGTTATGTTCCCAAGAACAACTACCAAAGGAACAACCAAGGTAACCAAGGCAACTTTCAGTCTAAGCAAGGTCCTCCACCGGATTTTGCACAAGATTTGGATGTGAGGAACGTTCTACAACAAATCCTCCAAGGTCAAGCAAGTAGTGGAACATGGGTCGTGGGTTTAGTCGGCTCAAAGTGTGTTTTTCTCGATGTTGGTCGACTGGTTTGGATTCCAGCCGAGAGAAAATTAAATCCGACCGACTCCAGCCGAGAGATAACCGAGACGCTTGGACTAAACCAGGATATTAGGTTTTCCCGAGAGAAGTTCGTTCGGCCGAGAGATTTCTCGATCGGATCGCGAGAATCCGAGAGATAGTCGAGGTAATCCGAGTTTCACTGAATAATTTATGTTCTGGGTTGTTTTCACCGAGAGATAATCGAGTTATCTGATTGTAGGCGTGTGTTAGCCGAGAGATCTGAGAGATAGCCGTGAGTTTTTCGATCGGATCGAGAGATATCCGAGAGAAGGAGTTTCTGGCCGAGAGATTTCGGTAAGTGTCGGCTATTTCGTTTCTGGTTGAGTTTCTGTCGAGTAATCTTCGACTAATCTGATTATTTTGGCCTGTTTCCGAGGGAATACAGAAGATTGTCCGAGGAAAAGTGAGCGGTTTGAAAGATAGCCGAGAGGAGATTGGATCTCGCGGGTTTAGCCGTAGCGATAGCCGAGAGAACGCAAG
Source organism: Alliaria petiolata (assembly GCA_020283515.1). Lineage (NCBI taxonomy): Eukaryota > Viridiplantae > Streptophyta > Magnoliopsida > Brassicales > Brassicaceae > Alliaria > Alliaria petiolata. The sequence goes on along the minus strand of JAHZTW010000016.1, from coordinate 19,952 downwards.
TGCGTCCGACTATCTCCGTTTCTGACCGAGAAATCACCGAGTTTCTTCCGACTGAAACGTTTGCCTTTGTGTCTAAGGTGAGTGCGTGACTGTAGCTGACCTGGAACCGTAGGATTGCTAGGTTATCTGGTTTTCATTGATTGCTTGTGTAAGTTAGTGTATGCTTAGCAAGGTCAATGTGTTTCTGTGATTGGTATTGGATACCGTGGTTTATACGTGGTGTCTAACTAGCTGTGTGAATGTCCGGATCGTGTTGCTAGCTCAAGGGGATGTGTGATTCTCGCTTGAGTAGAACCGAGGCCGTGAGGAAATTCACAAGTAGTTGAGATGATCATAGAACCGTGATTCTGTTTTCTGTGCTTGCTTGCTAAGTGTTAATGCGAATTATATAACTGTTGCTTGATTGCGTTTTCTGGTATTGGCTGGTGGTACGGGATGACCGTACTCACTAAGCATTTGTGATAATGCTTATGCCTCTCTTATGTGTGGAGTGTGCAGGTAAAGATGTTATCCGGGACGTTTAGTCTTGAAGGCGGACTTGAAGGCAGTGAAGAAAGAAGTGGATTAGGACTGGGTTTGGGGGTTTATTTATCATGAGTTTTTCTGGATATTTGGTTTTGCATTTCTGTTATGACTTAGAATGAATTTGGCTAAGTTAGTTTATGTTTTATGAACCTTTGTTATATCTGAATTATAATAATTATGCAATGAGAATGGGCTTTTTATGAATCAAATGCGTTGTTTAAGTTTAAGAAAATTCTGAAAAATATGCTAAGTATGGAATCTGCTTAGAGTTGGACTCGGGACGGCCGACTTGGTTAGGATTATCGGGTTGAGTCACCACAGTTGGTATCAGAGCATGGTCGATTCTAGGATAGTTCATTTGCATAGTTGGGGTTAGAAGTATCCACCTTTCACTGCCGAGTCTCGCGGTTTGTTGTTTTCTGTGGAGTTTGGAACTCTTGCCTGGTGTTAGCTTCGGGCTAACATGTTCTGTTTTGACTTGCAGATGGCTCCGATAAGGACAAGGAATGCAAGTTTGAATGGTGCTGTGAACTCGGGGAGTTCTGGAACTGGGAATGCAGTTGGGAACCAGCATGAGATTGAGGCTGCTGCGGCGGCCGAGGCTGCGAATGCTGCGGCTGCCGCTGCTGCGAATGTGGCTGCGGTTGGAGCGAGAAAACGTGGCTGGGAATGCTGCGGGTGCTATTCCAGAAAGGCTGGAGGCTGTGCTGGGATTGCTAGCTCAAGTGTTGGAGCGTTTACCGGTGGTTGCGCCTGAACCGGGAGTGGTACCGGCCGTGGCACCACAAGTGGTTGCGCCTGTACCGGGAGTGGTACCGGCCGTGGCACCACAAGTGGTGGATCCGAATGTTGGGAATATGGCTGTGGAGGAAGCGGGTCAGGTCGTGGCGATCCCGTCTTACCTCAAGGTTCTGGATCATATGGCGAGGTTGGGAACCAAGTTCTTTGCTTGAGGAATTGCGCCGATTGAGGCTGATGAGTGGAGGATGCGGCTTGAGAGGAACTTCGAGTCTATCCGATGTCCTGAGGAGTACAAGAGGGTCATAGCTGTGCATTACCTGGAGGGTACTGCGCATACCTGGTGGTAAGGGACCACAGGACGTTTGGTGAATCCGAATTGTTCGTATGAGACGTTTTCTGCGGTGTTCCAAAGTACGTACTTTCCGCAGGAAGCTTACAATCAGTTGGAGGCTGAGTTTCTGTATCTGCGCCAAGGGACCAAGACGGTTCGGCAGTATGAGACTGAGTTCAACCTGTTACGCAAGTATGTGGGACGTGACCATGATACTGAAGAGAAGCTGCTTCGAAGGTTCATGAGCGGACTAAGGGTCGAGCTGCGTAATGGTTGTCTGATGCGTGAATATGCGACAGTCACAGAGCTTGTTGAGAAAGCGGCTTTGTTGGAGACTGGACAAGACGAGGAGTCCTTGTCTAAGGTTGGTACCGTGGCCAGGAGTGGCCAAGTGTCTGGAGGACAGAACCACAAGTTTGGGAAGAATGTTCCAGCTAAGTCGAGTGGGAACCACAGCGTGTGTGGGTCTTGCGAAAAGGTGCATGTTGGCGTGTGTAGGCGTGCATTGATATGTCTATATTTTGCATCATATTTTCCTCCATTTAGTGTAAGTTTTTTATCATTTTGGAGCCTAATTAAGCATCATTGTATTGCATTTTGATCATTTAGAGTTCTAGGGTGTATTTGTATAGTTTTTACATATTTTGGTGCATTTGGAGTCTTGATCAGGTGATAAGGATGCTATGGAGGCATGAATGGAGTTGGAGAAGGATGGCATAGCAAAGGAAGGGTAAGAAATCATCAAGAGGAGGAAAAGAAGCAGCCAAGTTAGAAGCAAAAGTCTTGAAGAAGCATATCAAGCATTTGGAGGCGCAAAATGTATGTGTCCGGACGAAGGCCTTGCACTTAGATTCAGACTCGGATGCCTTCTTAAGAGTTGTAGAGTATCCTGTGGGCTTTCTAGTGCCGTTGGAATAAAGTCATTTGGACCCCTGGTTAGAAAGGTACATTGATTTTAATTTGGATCGACGAGTTGGATCGACGAGCTCGTCGAACCAAACCTCCAGGAGCTCAGTTCGATGACTCGGTTCGATGAGTTACGCCTAACCAAAATTCCAGGGGTTTGGATCGACGAGTTCGTCTATCCAAACCCAGACGAATCTTTTTTGTCATTTTTATGGGTCCATCCTATAAATACTCTTTAGACCTAATTTTTATTCTAAGTTTTTTTTCTGTTTAGTCTTGTCAAGAACTTTTTAGCCTCTTTGGGCAAATACTTTGTTTAAGCTTGAATCTTTGAGTTAATGCAATATCTCTTTTAGATTTCTTGTTTAATCTTTCTCTAATCATGTTTTGCTTATCTTCTCTCTTTGATTTGATGGGCCTAATGATGATTAGTGAGTAGTTCTTTAGGAACTTAGGGATGGGTTAGATTTAGGGATTTCTAATGGTTCAATCTTGCAATCTAGGATAGATTCTTTTATTTCTCTTCTTATAAAGTAGTTCCTAATGCCAAATAGCTAATCTTTGCTAATTTGGATCATAGGCATTTCATACACCCACCAAGTGTTTGATGAAATGCTTGAACCAACTTTATGAGAGATTTACATTCCTAGCCTAACACATCATTAGTTGTCTAGGGTGTTTATCATGCTAATTAGACTTGTGATTAATGCTTGCTAATCATTTTAATGCTAAAACATCATTAGTTCATTAGGGTGATTAGTAAAGGGATTATTGCCACACATCATGGATTAGTCTTTAATTAGTGTTCTAGGCATAGAGATGGCTTTATTAGTTGCTTAAATGATTGCAAGGTTGTCCATTTAGTTTCCCAAATCAATGATTCCATCCCTAAGTTTCGTTTTTAGTTAATTTGATAATCTTAATTAGTAGTAATTGCTTGTTTAGTGATTGATTAGTAATAATTAAGGTTTAGTTTCATATTATTGATCTTGTAGTGTCTCTCTTAGATTGTAGTTTGCTTGTTAATTGTTCTTTATCACTTAAATTCCCAATTGGCTTAGCTTAAACTAAATTTTGCATTCCTATTGCATCAAATATTCCCAATATGGATTGATACCTCAATATATTGTAATGATATGAGCAATTGAGGAATTGCTTGCAAGAGTAAAAAGTCTTGTATCAATTTGGCGCTGTTGCCGTATTGGGATTGATCAATAGGATTTAAGTTTAGTTTGAGACTAAGTTCTTATTTTGTGTTTATTGACCTTCTACTTTTCTGAATTTCAGTTCTTCTTGAATGCATTTGAGAACACAAGGAGGAAACAACTTGCAAAGTTTTCAAGAGCTTGAACAAAGGGAAAGGGAAGCTAGAATTGCAAGAAGGGAAGCTGAAAGGTTGGATAGGATAAGAATGGAAGAGCATCCAAGGGAAGAACACCATCAAGAGGGTGCACCACCAAACATGGAGCAAGCTCAAAGGGGCAATGGAAACCCCATGCATGCGCCTAGACAAGTGAGAACTATTGGGGCAGGTGATGCACCAAATATTCATCAAAATAGATATGGTATTCAGCTTCCACCAGTTCACAACAACACTTTTGAGGTGAAGCCAGCTTTTATCTCCATGGTTCAACAAGACAAGTTCCATGGATTGCCAATGGAGGATCCACTTGATCATTTGGATATCTTTGATAGAGTTTGTGGGTTGTTCAAGATGAATGGTGTGAGTGAGGATGCTTTCAAGCTAAGACTTTTTCCCTTCTCTCTTGGGGATAGAGCAAGGCAATGGGAGAAAAACTTGCCTCAAGGAACCATCACCTCTTGGGATCAATGCAAGAAGACATTCCTATCTAAGTTCTTCTCCAACTCAAGGTCTGCCAAGTTGAGGAATGAAATCTCAAGCTTCCCTCAAAAGAATAATGAGTCTTTCAATGAAGCATGGGATAGGTTCAAGGGCTACATTATGCAATGCCCTCATCATGGTTTCACACAAGAGTCTCTACTAAGCACCATATATAGAGGGGTTCTTCCAAAGATTAGAATGCTTCTTGATACAACAAGTAATGTAAACTTCTTAGGAAAAGAAGTAGAAGATTTTTTAGAGCTTGTAGAGAATCTTGCCTTGAGTGATGGTAATTACAATGAAGACTATGATATTGCTCCAAGTGGAAGTGAGTATGAATCTACAAAGAAAGAGATAAAGTCTCTACATGAAAAGATGGATAAGCTCATGACCTCCAATCAAAGGCATGTTCATTTTGTTAGTGAGTATCAAGAAGATTGTGATGATCAAGTTAAGGCTCAAGAGTGTGAAGAAGTGGTCAATTTCGTGGGTGGCCAAGGAGGCTACAACAACTACTCCAACAACAACTATAAGGGGACAAACAACCTCTCTTATAGAATTACTAATGTAGCCAACCCCGGAGACCAAGTCTACCCTCCACAAGCTACTCAAAACAAACCTTTTGTGCCTTACAACAATCAACAACAAAGTTATGCACCAAGGTCTAACTACCAAGGAGGAAATCAAGGCAACTTTGGTGGGCAAAAGTATAACCAAGGCAATGCTCCACCAGGTTTTACTCAACCTTCACAAGGCCCTCCACAAGACAATGTTCAGCTAATGCTTCAACAAATACTTCAAGGTCAAGCTCATAGTGATGCTAATATGGGAAAGAAGATTGCTGAGATTAACACAAGGATGGACTCTTCACTTAATGAGCTTGCCACTCAAATAGGAGGTCTTCAACAAAATTTCAAGCAACTTGAAAAAGGCAAAGCTTCTAGCTCCAATTCTCAAGGCACTTTACCCGGAAAACCCGAAGCTAACCCAAAAGAGTATTGCAATGCTATCTCTTCTTTTGATGAGGATGAGTATGAGCTTGTTGTGCTAGAGTTTGAGAAACTATTTGAAGCTCCTTATGATACATCTATAATCAATGAGGACATTGAGGTTCAAGGTGGGGGGGGTGGTCATTGAAAATGACTCTATAGTTGTTGCTACTGAAATGGGTAAAGAAGTGTTTGATGAACCCAAGACTTCTACAAAAGCAAGAGTTGAAAAGAGGGTAAGAGAAGTGGCTAAGAAGAGTGAAGAAGGAGCTTGTGATCTCCTTATCTATAAGCCACCACTCCCATATCCTGAGCGGATTTTGACTAAGGCACAAAGGAAAGTGCTCTCAAGCTTTAGAGGAAATATGGAGAAAGTTGGTGCACCTTTGCCCAAGGGGGAAAGTTTGTTTCAAGTCAAGGGTCAAATAAGGTTCATCAAAGACTTGCTAGCTAATAGGGAAGAAGTAGAAGAGCTGATGAAAAGCCTTGATCCACCAAGTACAACAAGGGATGAGCCTAAAACTATTGCAAAGCTTGGTAATCCTGGAAAATTCTTGATTTCTTGCTCTCTTGGGAACTTGAAGATTGATGAAGCTTTATGTGATTCGGGATCAAGTGTCAATGTGATGTCCCTTGAATTGTCAAAGAGCCTTGGGATTACAAACCTAAAGAAGTATCCATAACCTATTACCTTTGTTGATGCTTCCTCAAGGCAACCAATAGGCCTTGTAGAAGATTATCCATTGAAGATTGGTGAGTGTCTAGTCCCAACTGACTTCATAGTCATGGACATGGTTCAAGCAACAAGGGTGCCTCTTCTCCTAGGAACCCCCTTCCTCAATACAGTTGGAGCGAGCATTGATTTTACTAACAAGAGGGTGGTTCTCAAGAGTGTTAATGATAAGGTCTTCTATCCCATGAACCCTTCTACCTTTGGTTTTTGTGGCACAATCACATGTGCTCCTATTGAAATTGATGAAAAACCAACATATACAAAGGAGCAGCTGATGGGATTCACTTGTGTGAGGCTGAAGGATAATGACACCTTGGACCACAATGAGTATGATGGGTCAAGCTTTGATGGTGTGAGTCTTCTTGCTATGTTTGATGGAATCAATGTGGTGGAACATATAACTGAGCTACCAAGGGAAGCAAGAAAGAGGTCTAAGAAGAAGAAGAAGGTGTTAGACATTGGAGCAAACACCATCACTACAAGAAAGCAGGGATTTTCCGACTACACAAATAGTCGCAATGTAGTCGCTAAATCATAGACTACGACTACGTAGCGACTAATACATGTAGTCGTAAATCGATAGTCGTTAAACACCGTAGTCGTAAATATAGTCGGTTATTGACGACTACATGGCGACTATTATTCATTGTCGTAGAGTTAGTCGTATCGTAGTCGTTAATTGTTACGACTACATTGCGACTATTTAACGATTACTCCGCATGAACAGAAGTGGTTGGTGTTGTAGTCGGGCAGTAGTCGTAAACACTTTGACGACTATGTTACGACTAGGTTACGACTGTATAGCGACTATTTAG
>JAHZTW010000167.1:66409-80353 GCA_020283515.1 Alliaria petiolata | reverse complement strand
GTGTCTCCTCCTTTTGGAGGTTTTGGGACACAATCTCAATGGAGAATCTCTCTACCTTCTTCAAGCCTTCGATGTTGATAGCTCTCGCTTCCAATTAATGACACCTATATATATATATATTAAATTTTTAATAATTTTTCACATACAGTAATCACTAATCAGGGTTAGGTATATGATTATTTGTATACAGTTTATTTACGGGGAAAATAATAAACATTCTAATATCCTGGGGGGAAAAAAATTATAATATAGTTTTGCTGCAAATGTTATAAGATCACATTATAATTTTATTTTTGTGCAAGTACCTAAGTCCTAATCCTTTGGGAATCCAGTTCCATAATTGCAATGTTACAAAATAATTAAGGGGTTATCAGCACATAAATGTGATTACGACTACGAGATAATGACGACATACATTACACGACGACATAAAGCAACAATATTACTATTTGGACTGGGCTTGTTCATATCTTTGGATTGGATACAAAAGCCCATCAGAAGCCGAGACGAGCTCGTCTCTGAATTGCTATCAGTTTTACAGTTGTACCCTTTAGGCCATTTCTGAAGCGACGCGTATTATCAAAGGAAAAAAAAAAGTAAAAATAAATAAAAAGGAACTGCCGCTCTTTCTTCCTTGTTTGTCTTCCTACTCTCTCAGATCCGCCATTGTTACTTCTTCTTCTTCCTTGCTCCCACAAATCAACGTAATGAGAGTTTCGAAAATTCGAAATTTTCATCAGCAGGGAGACGTAGCCATCGAAGAATTTCTCCTGGTTGTTCGATTCAGTGAGCTTGGTTTTCAACGATAGATACAAGTTCAAATCTTGCTTCATTCTCTGGTTGGTAATTTCCACATCCAATCGAATCTCTGGAAATGCCTGCCGCGAAGAAGGTTCGTTCGAAAAGAATCTCATCTTCCTGTAATTATACTTCTCTGTTCATAATGTCTGAGATTACCCAGATGCTTTTCTCAGATTTCCGACCAGAACCACATAGGGCAAGTGTTCAACAAGCTGTTGAACCAGATTGGAGAATCAGAGGAATTTGAGTTGCCGGATTGGTTGAACAAAGGGAAACCTACTCCTTACATCTTCATCAGGCGCAGTATCCTTTTTTTTTTTTTTTGCAATCTTTATTATATGCAAATTCGTTTATTTTCATTGCCGATTTCACTTCGTTTTATTTGTTTTCGCCTTAGCCAATTAAGATATATACTTGACGAAGAAATTCAAAAGAAGGGTCGAGGATGATGGAATATTCTGTTCTTGCTCCTTGTCCCCTGGTTCTTCTTCATCAACTGTGTGTGGGAGTAATTGCCATTGTGGGTATGTCTCAGTTTTTTAAATTCAAATTTTTGATATATATCATTAAGGACTAAAACTATCTGCTTGATCAAGTACATGAATCTTTGTGTAGGATGCTATTCTCAAGCTGTTCCTCCAGTTGCAAGTGTGGGAGTGAGTGTAACAATAAGCCGTTCCAACAACGGCATGTCAAGAAAATGAAGTTGACTCAGGTAATGTATCAACAGTCTGATCGGATTTAGGCGCTTTTTTTTTGTTGTTGGTTAGTTATATTATTTGCTTCTTGTAGACAGAAAAATGCGGATCAGGGATTGTAGCAGAAGAAGAAATCAAACAAGGAGAGTTTATCATTGAATATGTTGGAGAAGGTGATATGATGACTATTTGATGTGTTTTACCTCTCTCTGCTGAATCTATTGCAACCGTTGTTAAAGTTGTGTGTGTTTTTTTTTTTTTTATAAATCTTTGCTCAATATAGTTATAGATGATAAGACTTGTGAAGAGAGGCTTTGGAAGATGAAACACCGTGGCGAGACTAACTTCTATTTGTGCGAGATAAACAGAGATATGGTGATTGATGCCACTCATAAGGGAAATAAATCGAGATATATCAATCATAGTTGCAACCCCAATACGCAGATGCAGAAATGGTTTGTTGTCATTTTTATTGCTTGTTCTATGCTTCTGTATATATTTGAGCAAAGTCATCGTTTGGTTATCTTCTTTTGCTTGCTGTTAGGATAATTGATGGCGAGACAAGAATCGGCATTTTTGCCACCTCTGACATAAAAAAGGGAGAGCATTTGACTTATGACTATCAGTAAGATCATTTTCCTCAGAATTTCATTATTTTTACAAGTCTATAAATCTGTTGAGTTGTGACACTAAGAAATAGAGCAGGTTTGTTCAGTTTGGTGCAGATCAAGACTGCCATTGTGGGGCCGTAGGTTGCAGAAGGAAGCTTGGGGTGAAACCCAGCAAACCTAAAGTAGCCTCGGATGAAGCCTTTAATCTAGTGGCATGTGAAGTGGCCCAGACACAGCCCAAGGTATTTTGAAATTTGATCTGAGAAGAAGATTCAAATGAAGACATCTTGTCTTTACCATGGCATAGTTTCAGTCACTGAGATTTTTTGTGTTATGAGGTCTAGAGACTTACTTTTTTCACACTTTTGGTTAGGTGCATCAAAATGGAGGTATCCATGAAGGTATCCAAGAAGGTAAATTTTTTTGTCTCCGCTCTATTTGCGAGAGAAGCTTAGTGTGTGTTGGATGTAAGAACAGCAATTTGGATTCCCACGTTTCTCCAGGAAAATCATGGAACAAGCTTAGTCAAGGGCAAATATGTCCTCGTAATTGCATTGGTGTGGTGATCAGGCTATCTCGCCCCACGAGTGAAAGGTATTTAGTTTCGGACTCGCGGAATAGTTTTATGAATCATGATGCTATATACTTTTCTCTAACGTGTTATTTGAGATTTTCAGGTGTTTTGGCCTCATTAGGGATTTTGATGAGTTTTCAAGAAAGCACTCGGTATTACAATCAAAGCCAATACTTGTTCACCTTCAGAACTTTGGCAAAATCAACCTCAATTAAGACCTCTGCTAACATTTTTCATAAACTTGTCCAGGTGATGTTCGAGGATGGTGTTACCGAGTTTATCGACATGTCGAGAGAAGACTGGGAGATTGTAACTGTCTAAGAGTGTTTCAGGTGATTGTTGATCTCACCCTGTTAATGTATCATTAGAATTCCCAAAAGCACAGAGTATTAAAATAATCCTTGCAGCTATGTTTCTGCAGAATTCTTGGAAAAGAAGTTGAGAAGACCCAACAAATCTGTCTTGTTAAACTCGAAAACCGGTCTTTCAGTTTGATTTGGGATTGACGCAGTGACATTGTTGTTGCATACAGCTTGACCTGTGTTGTACCATAGTATGTTTGTAAGATATATATATATCTACCTGTCTGTAACCACATTTGTAATTTCTTCTCATTCCTCTTTTTTCGTGAGCATTCAAAACGATGACTTTGTTTTGAAAGAACTTGTTGGTGTATAATTGGCCTTGTGGCTTGTACTGTAATCTCATATATTCTTAAGGAAATTCATAGGAGTGTATGTGCTTTACGACATATGTTTTTGGCAGACTCATTCTCACAGTCACAATTAGCTTTGAGAACATTGGTTGTAACGTTGGTTTGACAAATTAAAAAAAAAAAAAAAAAAAAAAAGAAGCTGCATGAGAAATACAGTTGGGCCTTACAGGCAACACATATGGGCTTTAAATAGGTGCAACCCAATAGCTGTTTCAGAGATTCCGTCAAGTCGTTTTTGCTTTGATCTCCATCCTCTGAATCTCTCTCCTCTCAGTGCCGTCGTATCATCATCATCTTCTTCTTCTGATTCCGGTTTCCGAGAAGGATCGAGCCTCCACTGGAATTCTCAGGTTATTTTGTCTCGTTCCTCTCTGCGGTCTTGAATTTGTAAGACATGGACAAATTTAGTGGATTGCCTGATGATTTACTGGTGAAGATATTATCGTTTGTTCCAACACAAGTAGCCGTATCCACTTGCGTTTTGTCTAAACGAAGGAAGTTTCTTTGGATGTGGTTGTCTAAGCTTGATTACCCAGATTGTTCTGTTTATCCAGCACTTGTGGAATTTCTCAACAAGAATCTGCCGTTACATAGAGCTCCGGTCATAGAAAGCTTGCATCTCTGTTTACCTAATCCGCAATGTAAATCTGAAGACATTAAATTGTGGGTTGAGGCTGCAGTTTCTCGCTATGTTCGTGAGCTGGAGATGGTTGAATGTTCGGATAACAGTGAAAACATATTTCCGGCTAGCTTGTTTGCCTGCAGATCGTTCGTGATCTTGAGACTCCGATATGTGACTCTCGTGGATGTTCCCTCTACCGTTTGTCTTTCCTATTTGAAAACGTTGCAACTTGAGGATGTGAAATACGGAGATGAAGAATCATTCCAAGCGCTTGTTTCTGGTTGCCCTGTTCTTGAAGATCTAAGTGTGGATTTTGGTGATTAATCTGATTATTACAGTATGCGAGGGTTCAATATTATCGTCCCCTCTTTGCAGAAGCTATCACTCTATATATCTGACTATTGGAATTCATTAGATGGGTATGAGATACGTACTCCTTCTTTGAAATATCTCAAACTTGAGGATTGGAACAAGAGGCCACACTTCTCTTTGTTTCATAATATGCCTGAGTTGAAGGAAGCATATGTCGATGGTGGATCCGTTCGTCTCATACTTCTTATTGGATCAATCACATCTGTCAACCATCTTACAATATGTTCAGAGGTTAATTAGTTTCCCTCTATCGATTGCGAATCTTCAATCTTATGTTATAGTACTAATGTTTTAATAGCGTGGGCAGGAACAGGATGTGTATTATGGTGATGGTTTTGTTTTCAAACAGCTTGAACATCTGAAGCTACATGTGTGCAGAAAGGACTTTTCGAATCTCCTTGCCCGGTTGCTCAAAGGTTCTCCTAACTTACGAGTGTTGGACATCGATTGCAGAGGGGTGAGTTTCTTTGATAAACTGTTTTCTCTTTTGATGACTAATAGTGTTTTTAATGTAATTCTTCTACTTGGTCTTTAGGATTATAAGTATGTGTATTCGCGTAATGATACGGTCTGGAATCAACCGACTTGTGTTCCTGAATGCATGTTGTCGAGTCTACAAATTCTCAACTGGTCACGATACTTTGCGAGACGACAAGATAGAGATATGGCGGTTTATATCTTGGAAAACGCCCCTCACTTAAGGAAGGCAACATTCTGTGCCGATCGATGGGAGAAAGCTAAGATGGTGAAGCAGTTGACACTTTCTTCCCTAGCATCAAGCACATGCGAAGTCGTTTTTTGTCTAAGGACTCCTTGAGACTTGAATCATTATATGTTTTCATTTGTATGACACAGTTCTAATTTCATCGAGAGTAAGTAACCATACCGGATGGTTTTCTGCACCGTTAATGTTGTGCAACGTTAAGTCAGATATGAAATGCATCAAACCAAATGCCTTGTCCACTGTCTCAGCGAGGGATTTTTTGAAACCAATTTTGCAACAGCTTAATCAAATTTGTAACCGAATAAACCGGTCTTGAGGTTTGATTTGGGATCCGTTGCATCTAACTTGACCTGTGTTGTATGTGCTGTATCATAATATATGTTTGTCTACTTGTAAACTCATTTTTACTTACTCAGCTACTCCTCATTCATTTTTTCATGAGCATCTCAAGATGATGATGATGTCTTGCAAGAACTTTGCGGTGTATATAATTGACCTTTGTTGTATTACAAGTAAAAGATCTCGATCCAGAACTTGGTTTTGGTAAGAACCGGTAATCTCATATCCTCTTCTTTAGCTTTTAGAATTTTCAACCAAAAACCGGTATGGTCTTTTAGCACGTGCTTAATAAAGTTACTCGTGTCGTGTGTGCTTCTGTGTCGGTGTCCAAGTAAGCGGATCGTAAAATCTTGACCAGTTTTTGTTATTTCGCGAGTGAAACCCACGCGCCGGCGACCCGGTGATAGATCGGCGATATAGGGTGGTAGGTGGTGAAGTGGGTCTGTGGTTCTGGCTCACCTACTCCAAAGCAGGGGTTGGGGAAAGATAGTGACAATTTTACTTTGTGGTTGGTAAATTCTTTTTAATATTTTCTCATGTTGTTTATTCAAAAAATATTTAAACTATAGTATTATTAGTAATATCAAGTATCATCAACTCGGCTATTTTTAACAAAAAGCTCTGATTCATGATCCTTTTTTTGTTTGTCATTTTCTAATTTAAAACAAAAAAAACATGGATTAACAAGTGATTTTTCTCAAAAAAAGATATATAATAATTTGTCTCTAAGTCAGTGAAGCACCAAACTTGTTGGGATCAATCTGTTACTATAAAGCAGTGAGAAGCAGAAGCCTGCAACAACTTGCCTTTTCTCTCATTCATCATCGATCAGAGCCCAAATTCGGAAGATGAAGGTGATAGATAAGATCCAGTCGCTGGCCGATGAAGGCAAAACGGCGTTTTCCTTCGAGTTCTTCCCACCCAGGACGGAGGATGGAGTCGACAACCTCTTTGAGCGTATGGATCGGATGGTCGCTTACGGCCCGACTTTCTGCGACATCACTTGGGGAGCCGGTGGATCTACGGCCGATCTCACGCTCGACATCGTTTCGAGGATGCAGAACGTTGTCTGTGTCGAGAGCATGATGCATCTCACCTGCACCAACATGCCCGTCGAGAAGATCGACCACGCGCTCCAGACGATTAGATCTAATGGGATTCAGAACGTGCTTGCGCTTAGAGGAGATCCGCCTCATGGCCAGGGCAAATTCGTTCAGGTCGAAGGCGGGTTCGCTTGCGCTTTGGATCTCGTGAATCACATTCGGAGCAAGTATGGTGATTACTTTGGGATCACCGTTGCCGGTTACCCTGGTATCGTCACTTTCTCTCTTGCTCTTTCCTCTTCCTCGTCGGTGTAATTCTGACTCGAGCTAAAATTTGGAGTTTTGTGTTTTTGAAAAACTCAGAGGCTCATCCTGATGTCATTGGCGAAAATGGCCTCGCTTCGAATGAAGCTTATCAGAGTGATCTTGAGTACCTGAAGAAAAAGGTATTGTTGCTTTGTTATCATTCGTTTCATCAATTTCTGTAGCGGGTTTTGCATTGTGTATTTGAAATTTGGATCGTCCTGGAACAGGTTGATGCTGGAGCAGATCTGATTATTACTCAAATTTTCTATGACACTGACATGTTCCTCAAGTTCGTGAACGATTGTCGGCAAATTGGGATAAACTGCCCCATCGTTCCTGGAATTATGCCGATTAATAACTACAAGGGGTTCTTGCGTATGACTGGTTTCTGCAAGACCAAGGTAAATTTTGATCTTTTTAGTAAAACATCACTCGCTGCAAATGAATAGCCTTAAAGCTGATGGTATTGCTGTTGCCTTTCCATATAAAGGTGTCTGTTTGCAAGCTTAAGATATGTGGATTTAAACAAGGTGTATTTAAGGTTTCTTTTATCAGCTAGATTAAAGATGAGAGTGAGTTACTTGATTATATTATTGTTTTCAGAGAATGTGTTTGTTGGATAACTTTTCGAAGGGGATTGCTTGAGCTGCGTTGCTTTTTGCTATAAAAAAAACGAAGACTTTACATATGCTTTTGTATGATTGTGCGAGTCACATATTAATGTAGATTCTAATGTTCCGTTCCGTATTATAGATACCAGCTGAGATCATGGCTGCCTTGGAGCCTATCAAGGATAATGAAGAAGCTGTGAAAGCCTATGGTATTCACCTTGGAATAGAGATGTGTAAAAAGATTTTGGCTCATGGAATCAAGTCTCTTCATCTCTACACACTGAACATGGAGAAATCAGCTCTTGCGATATTGATGGTTGGTCCTCATTTTCTACTACCTTAAGCATCATTTAGATATATACGGGAGTATCTTAACTATCGTGGGTGGTGTTGCAGAACCTTGGTATGATTGATGAGTCCAAAATTTCTCGATCTTTACCATGGAGACGCCCTGCAAATGTTTTCCGTACTAAAGAAGATGTGCGCCCCATTTTCTGGTAACCGCACTTAGTTTCTATTGTTCTGATTATGCCTGGCCACAGATCTTTAATCCGCAGAGGATATAAGACTTGTGCTTTCTTCTAATCTTTTGAAGGGCAAACCGTCCGAAGAGCTACATTTCCAGAACCAAGGGCTGGGAAGACTTCCCACAAGGCCGGTGGGGTGACTCACGCAGTGCTTCATATGGTGCACTCTCGGATCATCAGGTACTACATCATCTGTAATTGCATAACTCTCTTTCAGGATTTCATAGCAAATGGGTTTTGAAGGGGATTTCATCGATTGGTCATATTGATTTGCTCTAGAATGTTATATGTAAATGTAACATCTTCTCGTGAGCTTCTCTGCTGAACTAAATGCTTTTTGCTGTCAGTTCTCACGTCCGAGAGCACGTGACAAGAAGCTTCAACAAGAATGGGTTGTCCCACTGAAAAGCGTTGAAGATATTCAGGAGGTAGAACATTTCTTTCACTAACACACATAAACAGATGTTCCCTCACTTTCACCTGTGAAAAAAAGGCAGACGCTTACAATAATCTTGCAAAAAACTGTCTACATAACAGAAATTCAAGGAGCTCTGCCTTGGAAACCTAAAAAGCAGTCCCTGGTCTGAATTAGATGGACTCCAGCCAGAGACAAAGATCATAAACGAGCAACTGGTAAAAATCAACTCCAAAGGCTTCTTGACCATCAATAGCCAACCATCAGTCAACGCCGAGAGATCTGATTCCTCAACCGTTGGTGAGCAATAAGTTCCATCTGAACTTTCTTGTCATAACTAGGGCTTTTGACTCAAAGACTTATCAATGTATGATTTGCAGGATGGGGTGGTCCTGGTGGATATGTATACCAAAAGGCTTATCTAGAGTTCTTCTGCTCAAAGGAGAAGTTAGATGCAGTAGTTGAAAAATGCAAAGCTTTGCCATCTGTAACTTACATTGCCGTGAACAAAGGAGAAAACTGGGTATCAAACACTGCCCAATCCGATGTGAATGCTGTTACTTGGGGAGTTTTTCCGGCTAAGGAAATCATTCAACCAACCATTGTCGATCCCGCTAGCTTCAAAGTCTGGAAGGATGAAGCATTTGAGACCTGGTCAAGAAGCTGGGCTAACTTGTACCCTGAAGCCGACCCTTCCAGAAACTTGCTCGAGGAGGTAAGCTAATATTTTTTTCTTGATCCGATCGGATTAGTTAGTGCTCTTGACAATGGTCTATAATGACTTATGGACATTTTGATCCAAAATGCAGGTGAAGAACAGCTACTATTTGGTAAGCTTGGTGGAGAACGACTACATCAACGGTAACATATTCACGGTCTTTGCTGATCTTTGAGAAATTCAAGAAACAATTACAGTACGTCGGTTTCCTCTACTGCTTTCAAGATTTGCTTTTGTACTTTCTCTAAGATATTTTTGGTTTCTACATCTTGTTACAATTATCATATTGATTTGCCAATAAAAGTTATTTGATAAAGAAAGCATCAGTTTCATTACCTACAATATCCAAACAGAAACAAACCTTGATCGGCCTCCATTAACTCATTTACTTGGTCCTATGAGACGCGAAGTTGTCTGAAACAAACACTCCCATTCTAACTTCTGAGCTATATATATATATAATGTTTGGCTTTTTGGAATAAAAACCAAACACCACTTCATGGAGACGCATGTAAGACTTCAAGAACCATCTCTTTGCGTTGAATGAGTCTCAAAGTGCAGAAATCTCCAACCGCTAAACCGTAATCCCTCGTCAGAATCCGCCATCCGCTAGAAAACAATTTCGGCTTATCACTACTGTAAACGTAGACCACCTCCCATGGCTTCCCCTTGGGATCATGTATGATAATCTTAGTTGTCTCCTTCGGCATATGCTTCTTTGCAAAATCTTTCGGTATTGTCTGATCAAATGAAATTAAAAAAAAAAGACACAAGTTTTATTCCAAATCACGTAATATCATTAATCCAAAACCACAAAATGGTTAATCTTACCAACAATATGAGATGTGATTGCTTGATGGTGAAACTGAATGTTGCAACCGAGGAAGATGAAGAAGCTCCATAGACATTGCTATTCGCTTTCATCTTCGTCTTCTTAGATTCAGCTATTCCCGGACCAACACAGCTCATCTCTTCTTTCTTGACATCTTCTTCGTTTCACACGAGAAAAAATCAATCAATCCGCAATATCAAAAAGTATTATAAAAATTACACGAGAACACTTACTGGAGGAAGAAGAAGCAATGATTGTAGTTCTTCGTGGCCTGAGAATCTCTTTACAACTCTTTTCGTAGATGTTAACGGTTAAACAGTTGTTTCCTTCGTCTGTGAATGTCAGAAACTCCTTGTCTCCTAAATTATTGTCGTATAGAAACTTCTCCCATCCCTTTTTCTCCATAAGGTAAGATCCCATGAATTTTGAGAGATTCACTGGCCAAGATCTTCCCCAAACCACCTTCAAGATGACCTTAAGCGGGAAATTCTTACATACACTTGTTCTACAGAACTTGTGTGGAATCAACCTCTTTGGACACACAAACACACAGAATGAAGATCTCAGAAAGAGAAACATGGCATTTAAAGCTAAAGCTTCAGACTTTTTATCAATGTAATAAACCAGGAACTCAAAACAGAAGACACATTGTTCATTTTAGAAGCAAAAGCAGTAAAAGTTTTCAAAGTTTCGACTTTTCACCCTAATCTATTTGGTTCAAGCAAAGAAAAAATCGGTAAAGAACAGAGAGAAATGTAGTAACTCAAGAAGAAAGATAGATAGATAGCTGAAAAAAGAAAAAAAAACTCACACAGACAATGGGAATCATTTAAATCTATGTTCCAATTAGAGCAGGAAACAAATAAATTGTAAGAAGGTGATGATGATGTTAAGAACATGAATACCATGGATTCAGATGATAGATCTTCATCTGCAAGAATTTTGAAGAAGACTGCCTTCTTACTGTCTTCTTGAATCCTACCAAATGCTCTGTTTCTAGCCATCTCATGAAGGCAATTCCTTCTTCTCTTCTCCTTGAGTGTTTTCACTCTTAGTCTCTCTGTCTCTCTCCCTCTCTCTCTCTCTCTCTCTCTCTGTAGCGCTCTATCTTTGGGAAGAACTCTCAAGAGATCCCCTTATGACCTTTTTCATTATTTGATTATACATGAGTTAATATGAAAAAGAGCAGCTCCATGTTATTAATTATCAATTTCCAAATTTGTCTTGATAGTTAAGAGTAAAACTACAAAATCACACAGTAAAAGAGAATTTTGACTTTGTAGACACGCAAAAGAAGAGTCTTTTGCTTGTTTTAGAACCTGAGCTCCCCTCTGGTACAAAAAGATAAAAGGCTTTGAAACTTTCCTCTTTTGTTTTGACTTGGCACAATAACAATTTTACTTATTTTATTTACTTCTTTAATTTTTTTTTACTATCAGCAGACGACTCTAATTGCACTACTAATCTTAAACAGCATCCATATCCATTTATTTATTTAATACAATCTTACGAAGAACATTAGAACTAAACAACAAAAACATTTGCCAGAAGCTTTTTTTCTACAAGTTTTGAGAAAATCGCCATTTCAATAATCGTCTCCTTTGGAAATAATCTCTTTGCAAGTTGGCCGCAACAAGATCGTATGCTCAAACTGAGAAACATGGCTTTCTTTCACATCACACACTGGAGGGCATGGCTACAAATAACCCAAAGGAACCAACTTTCCATCAGAAATGTTCCTTAACAGAGAGTAAATCAGAGTATATATATAGTCATTTACAAGTTTACCTCAATGATACCAGAATCACACAGATTCTTTAACGCCATCAAGTATCTGGTTTCACCAAGACGGTCCAAATAGCGTTTGCAGAACGCAAGAGTGGAGAAGTTGTTGTTAATGGTGGCAAGGAGTTGTTTCGCTCTTGGTAACCTCAGAGGAACATGACCCACATCGAAGTTTTTCATGTAATGGCTACATTCTAAGTCATCTCTCACAAATCCTTTCCCTGCAAAACAACACGAGCGAGAAACAATCCCACTTAAAATCTAATTCTGCATTTCTCTCAAAATCCACTTGATACAGTGCCATTTCTTACCGGTTGATCCAAAAGTTTCTATGGCATATAATTCACCCTCTTCCATCTTTGTCTGCTCGCCTCCTCTAACGTTAGGAACAGATTTTTCAGCATGTATCTGATAGCGTCCGATGCTGTGCCCATTCAGGTTTCTGATACTTTTCACTGCCCCCCATAAAAGACACAACATTGTTACACCTTTTTCTCAAAAATCCAAAACAGAAACTAGCAAAAAAAGAGTTGCCATTGAAGTTAAATAACTCAGTAGTTACCTTGGTAGACTTTTCCATTGATCTCTACCTCATAAGACTCCATGACCTCCTGAATTGCAGCCCCGACATCACAAAGCCGGACATCGATCCCAGCTTCCTGAGCCAACAAATAAGACACTTATATTACTTGTCACAAATCAAAAGTCTATACTAAGTAACTTCTTTTTTCTCAATGAGCTTATATGACCTTAGAAAGCTCAAAATTCAGTTGGACTTGAGACCGATAAAGATCAAAGGAAGAACTTAACACGGTTACAGAACCAAGCTTCAAAAAAATAACTACACGAATTCTTAGAGGCAGAAGCACGGATTATTATGGACAGAAACAATATGAGCACCTTGATACCGGTATATGTTGCTTCACGGGAGGCTGCTAAGAGAGGATCAAACATAGGATTGAATGCAACAGTAAAAGCTGAATCAACAATGTGCCCTGCCAAAACAACATAACTATTGTTTTAATGCGGCACTTACATTGAGAATACAAAAAGTCATGAATTTTTTTATTTATTTGAGCATACCATCAATATGTGTTCCAAAATCCAACTTCATCACATCATCATACTGAAGGACAGTCTTATCTCCAGAGTTTGGTGTCCAATGAGCAGCGACGCTGAAGGTTTCAAGTAAATTTGAGACGCATTGATAGAATGAAAAAAAGAAACAAAAGAAATACAGAGAGAATGAGAAAGTAGAAGTAACTTATTCAGAGAACATCCTGTAGGGAAGGCGATACCAGCTTGAAGACCATTCTCTGATATCAACTTACGAACAGTGTTCTCCAAGGTCTCACAGATATCAATCATCAACATTCCAGGCTCCATTATGCTTCTCATGTACTTCCTAACTTGGCGATGAACCTCTGCTGCTTGGCGAAGAGAGTTATATATCGGATTTTGCAGCCGCTCCATCTCTCTCTTCTCTTCAGATGTTGTTCTCCACAAATTACTACATTACAAAAAAATAGACTCAGCTACATAGAATCTAAGTCTAGACAAACATTTTTTTTACTGTCGATTTTAAGATATTGCAGATTTCTCACCCATCCTTGTACTGTTGGATTTCACCTTGAGGGAATTCTCCAGAAGGGAAGAGCTCAATAACAGGAATTGAAGGTGGATCAGTCTGTTGAAGAGAACTCTTCTTCTTCCTATTAACAGTCATCAGCTTTTGGAGTTAAAGATCACCAAAGCAAACATTGAAGGGTAATAGATAAACAAAAACAATGACTTCTCACTTGTTTTTATTTTTCTTCTTTTTCTTCTTTGTTGAAGCCTCAGCTAAAAATGATCCAGAAAAATAAAGGAAAACCAATCAATCATTAAAGGTAGAAACTAGAGAAACTCAAGAACCAAACTTTACATAGACTAAGGAATCCCTAGAAATTTAGCTTCTTTGGTAACAATCATCTCGTATAAAAAAATTCAAAAATTTCCATCTAATAAGAATCAAGAACATTATTTTGCTCATGATTAACATAACAAGAAATGACTTACCTTTGATTCCCTCTTCTTCCAGATTATCCTCTTTTTCATCTTCCTTCACTTGAGCAAGATCAAGATTCTTGTATAGGTCAGAAGCTAATTGAGCCTCTTTTCCATTAGAGGAGGACTCGGCTCCAGTATCCTCCTCCATTGGAGCTGCCACTTCTGAGTTTTTGAATCTAACAAGGCACTATACGAGAAATCG
>JAHZTW010000166.1:47599-76256 GCA_020283515.1 Alliaria petiolata | reverse complement strand
GAGTTGGGTCTCTTGGAGGATGTGACCGCGATTTTCCGGAATTTGGGGTGTGAGAGGTGGTTCAACCAATCATACCCAAGCTACCAAGAGGAGACATGCCAATTCCTCTCTAATTTGAAGGTGACGACTTCGAGTTCGGGGGAGGTTAATAGAGAAAGGGATGGCCTCAGTTTCATCCAATTCCGGGTTCGCAACAAATCTTACAAGATGGGCTTCAAGAAGCTAAGTAAGGTGCTTGGTTTCGATGAGGGGACCGGTGCGGGCTCACGCTTGGATGTTAGAAAGGTCGAGTTGGAAAAGCTTTGGAAGATGGTTGGTAATGGGAGTTACAAAACAAGTAGAGTTAAGAGCAAGATGATCCGTCATCCCGCAATTCGCTATGCTCACAAGGTGCTAGCTCACACTTTCTTTGCTAAGAAGGAGACCATGGTTGTAACTTCCGAAGAGTGGGAAATGCTTGATGTTGGGCTCAAGAACATCTTCCGTTTCTTTGATGACAACTCGGAAATGAGAGGTGATGCTACGAGAAATGGTATGGTGCAGATTTGGGTAGCTCATGCGGCTAGTTACTATGGTCTAGCGACAGCCAAGAAGGATCGCTCACACCAACTCGCCATTGGGGGTATGATCACGCCTATACTTGAGGAGTTTGGCGTCAACTTGGGCCACCCCTCAGCTAGGAAGCAGTACTTAGACTCTGCCTATCTCCGTAAGGCTCAGTTTTTGGTTAAGGAAGGAAGTGGCTTCAAGTACAAGTTCAATGTGGCAAGGCTCAAGGAGGCTACAATCCGACTCCCTTGCATTCACCTCATAAGCCTTAGGGAAAGGTCCAATGCCTCTTTCACTCCATCCGACGAGCATCTAGGCGACATAGAGACTTTCCCGGTATGCTCTTGGGACGACTACCACGAGCCTTATCAAGCTCCTCCGGTCTATGGTAGTGATAGGTACAACTTTGAGCCTTATGAAGGAGCCAACCAAGGAGAACCTTCTAGACAAGCTCACCAACACATCAAGCTTCTCCAAAGATGGAACAAATGGCAAGATAAGACCATTAGGAAGCTTGTGAAGACTATCAAGGAGATGAAGAGGCAAATCAAAGACCTCACAGCTAAGATGGAAAGAGCTTCCTCCTCAAGACATCAAGAAGAATAGCATGAGGATCAAGAAGGGGACAGCCATATGGTAGAGAGACGCCACTCCTTTCAAGGAACCCCAAGTGCATCAAGCCATGAAGATGAGCCACGCCCCTCCTCCTATGAGACAAGAAGGCATGAGAAGAGAGTCATGCGATCCCCCACTCCTCAATCAAGCAATCCATCATACTCCATGGATTTATACTCCTCCTCCTCCATGCGTTTTTGATCATGGTACCACTCCAAACCATTGTAAATACCACTTAGTTTTTATTTTTGCATTTTGAAATCTTCTCCAAGCTTTGATTACACAAGGGACTGTGTAATTTAAGTTTGGGGGGAGTATGGTATTTGACTTTGTGTTTTGTGATCTTATTTTTCTTTAACATGCATATTTGAGTCTCATCTAAGGCATTAGAAAAAAAAAACCAAAAAAAAAGAAAAAAAATTTCGAAAATTTCAAAACAAATATCATGTAGCTTGCATTTGCACTTGTTAACATTATAGGATTGAGTCTAGATTTTTTCCCATTTAGGTTGTTTGCATATGCATTGGGAGCAATGATGAGCCTATCCTTGTGGATTTTTAACTCTTGTAATCAATTCAATACCCTAGTTAGTAGTTCTTTAATGCTTGTGAATTCGATTGAAAGTAAGGAAGAACCATGCTTGGACCACCTCACTTGTCACTAGATTTTGGTCGAAATAGGGTCCTGAATTTGATAGCCAACTCTACTCACTTGAACCGAATTTGGACATTTAATTATCATGCTTGCATTGAAAGTGAATTCATGGATTGAAAATACTTGAGCTTTCTTACTCACTTTGCCACCCTCTTGCTAGCTCAAGTAGAACTCCTACCAAACCTTACCTCCTTTGAAGCCAATTGTTTTGGTGTGACTACTTGTGAGGCCTTTATTTTGATTGAACTTAGCATAAAGTGTTAGGTTTGAGACGACAAGTATAGACTTTCATGTAGATTCTAACCTTGCATTTTGAGGTTAGCTTTAGGCTTAGGTTTTGGGGGTTTGATTGGTTTGATTGGTTGTGGGAATGCTTGCTGAGTTGTGGAAAGATTGGGAAGAAAGAGATGTTGAATAAGGGTTTGGAGAAAATTAAGGGGAAGCATAGTTTGAAATGGTGAATCTCATGGTTAAAATGATATAGCTCAAGGTCGAAAATGCTAGGTAGTCTCGGAATAAGAAGAAAAGAAAAATCTAAAGAGCCAAAAAGAGGCCAAAGAAAAGAAAGGCTACCTAGAAAAAAAGAAAAAAAAAAAGAGAGAAGAGCTAAGTAAAGAAGTTAGAGGTTACACCATTCGCTATGAGCAATAGGTTGAAGAAGTTTCCCCCTAAGAGCTTAAAAAGAAAAGAAAATGTTTGTGATTCACGGTTTGGGGCAAGGCACAAAAAGCCTTGATATAAGGGTAGATTCTAGAGGGTTGAGTGAGCTAAAAAAATGAATGAGAGGGGTGTAGGATCATTGATAGTATTTCGGGTAGATGATAGTCTATCCTTGTATGCATCACTTGTTTCTTACCTTTAGCATTATGCATATGGTTCAATCTTTTTGAGTGTTACCCTTACTTAAACGCAAAACCGGATGAATTGGGATCATTTTTATCTCAAAACCCAGTCCCTAAACCAAATGATTCACTAGCCTTGCAATGTCATGATTCATGGTTTTGAACTTAATGAATGTTAAAGAGTTGGTTTGATAGGGAGACTTATCTAGATTAAAATTTTAGTGCATTTGAATGTTGAGATGGGCATGGCTAACTCTTTTGGAGTAGGAAGTATTCACATGCATTCTAGAATTAAGAACTAGGATATTGAGTTGATTATTATTGTTAACTATCTTGGATATTGAGCTCCCACCTTCAAATCTCTCTCCTTAGCTTGTGTTTCATTTGCTTGGGGTCAAGCAAAAGGCAAGTTTGGGGGAGTTGATATGTCTATATTTTGCATCATATTTCCTTCCATTTAGTGTAAGTTTCGTATCATTTAGGAATCTAATTTAGCATCATTGTATTGCATTTTGATCATTTAGAGTTCTAGGTGTCCTTGCATATTCTTTGCATATTTTGTTGCATTTGGACTCTTGATTAGGTGATATGGATGCTATGGAGGCATAAATGGAGTTGGAGAAGGATGGCATAGAACTTGGAGGAGCAAGGAGTGACCAAGAAGGATAAGGAGAAGATTTCTCGCACTGGTTCGACGACTTGGTTCGAGCAACACGTCGAACCAGATTTCCAGGACAATAGTTCGATGACTTGGTTCGAGCAAAAACGTCGAACCATGTTGGCAGGGGTTCAGTTCGACGATTTGGATCGACGAACTCGTCGAACCCAAGACAGACGCCAAGAAGAAGAAGCCAAGAGACCAGGGAGTTGGTTCGAGCAAGCAGATCGACGAAGTCGTCGAACCACAGAACCAGGGGTTCAGTTCGACGACTTGGTTCGACGAACTCGTCTATCCAAACCCAAACGATTTCTTTTTGTCACTTTTATGGGTCCCTCCTATAATTACTCTTTAGACCTAATTTTTATGAAAACCTTGTACTTTGTTTGGATCTTTAAGTTTAATTCAATATCTCTCTTAGATTTCTTAATATTGTTGGGATCGGTTTTCACCTCGACGAGATCAATCAGAAAATGGCTAAGTGTGGAAACGGCTCGCACAGTTTGTGCACGAGGCCAAGCAAAACGCCTCGCGCACAGATTGTGCACGAGGCCGAACTGAAATGCCTCGCACAGATTGTGCCCGAGGCCGAACTGAAACGCCTCGCACACAGTTTGTGCACGAGGCCGAGCTAAAACGCCTCGCACACAGATTGTGCACGAGGCCGAATCGAAACGCCTCGGTGCACAGTTCGTACATAGTTTGTGCGAGCCAAACACTCATATGCAGGGAATGTGCACAAAGACGAGCCGTGCATAGCTTGTGCGAGCCAGACACCTCGGTGAAGAATTTGTACGAAGAGCCAAAGAAAACCGAACCATGTAGTTATTCATGCACAAACCGTCGCTTCGGTTAGAAGATCGTAAACAAACCGAACCAAACCAGGCACGTTTGGTATCAAGCATAACCTTTATGGGCCAAGCGAAGACGAAGCCCAAAAACCGATCCCGAGTTCAAGGCTTTTTGATGGTGAGCCCAAGCCCACAAAGAGGTCCGAGGAGACATCTACCCTAGAGGAAGTCATGTGGGGAGGAGCGCCGCCAAGAGAAGAGGAGATAGAGAAGAATCTACGAGAATATTTCCGAGATCTTCGCTTAGTCGGTTTAGAAAGTTGTATAAATAGAATCGTTAATTCATCTGTAAAGGGATCGGCTTTTTACCTTAGAAAAGATCCGAGCAAAATACTTGTACCAAAAGCTTATTTAAGCAGCACGAATAAACGGGCCATCTTTAGATCTTTATTCTCTCGCATTTAACTTAGAATCTTACGTCCTCTTTCGTTTTTAAATTGACAAATTCTATTGTGTGAGATCTAGCACGCACAAATATCATTTCTCTAATCATGTTTTGCTTATCCCTAATCTTTGATTTGATGAGCTTAACTATGATTAGTGAGTAGTTTCTTAGGAACTTGGGGATGTGTTAGATTTAGGGATTTCTAATGGTTCAATCTTGCAATCTAGGATAGATTCTTTCATCTCTCTTCTTATTAAGTAGTTTCTAATGCCAAATAGCTAATCTTTGCTATTTTGGATCATAGGCATTTCA
Source organism: Alliaria petiolata (assembly GCA_020283515.1). Classification (NCBI taxonomy): domain Eukaryota; kingdom Viridiplantae; phylum Streptophyta; class Magnoliopsida; order Brassicales; family Brassicaceae; genus Alliaria; species Alliaria petiolata. Next base: position 71,390 of record JAHZTW010000166.1, on the reverse strand, counting down.
TACACCCACCAAGTGTTTGATGAAATGCTTGAACCAACTTTATAAGAGATTTACATTCCTAGTCTAAAACATCATTAGNTAAGTAATCCAACTCAAGCAAACTGATTATAAATTTGAAATATTAAATTTCCTGGGCTTAATATATTATTCTAGATTCATATTTTAATTTTAAATGTTAATTAAAATATCAATTTGCAATGACTGTAAAAACTTGTGCCCATTATATATTACTAGTCACTAAAGAGTTATTATCAAAAATAATCAACCAACAATATCAATAGAAATAAAATCTTAACCTCATATTCATAACTTTTTTTTATTTATTACATAAATAAATATGAATTATATCGATTAATGCATCATTTATAGCTTCTTTATTTCACAGTAACAAAACTGTATTGATATAAAGTTTGATGATTTAAAATGTTTTCTAAAATTCTTATGTTATACATTTTATTAAATAACTTAATAAAGTTTCTTTAATGAAAAAAACTTCAAATGACATGCGACAGCATTAATGCTCAAAGTGTTCAAAATCTCACATAATGTAAATATGAAAAGTTAATATTTATAATTCATCGGAGAGGTCTTTTAAAAATAACATATAATAAATTTTAGACATATAACTCATTTTTTTCAAAAAAACTAACTTGTTTGCAAAAATCAATTACACGCCAAAATTACATATTAATATAAATTAATAACATCCTAAAATTATTTATTACCAAACATAACTAAGACGCCAAATTATTTATTAACAGGATTAAATAACGCGCTAAAATTTTAATCTGTATAATATTGACCTTGACTATAAAAATTTGGTAATTATTAATTATATATATAGGGTTAATTTTTGTTTTAATCTTCAAAACCATTTTGCATATAAATACATGGAATCTGATGAGAACAAAAACAATAAATCTATAGATATGGAGAAATTAAATGTTAACACTTATAAGTTTTAGTCGCCTCTGATACCAGCGCAGATTGGTAGATTCTCTATTCTAATTAAGAAGACATGCCACTAAATGACCATGTTTGCTAAAAATAGAGAATCCACCAAGTCACTGGTATCTGATGCGAATAAAACTTAGGAGAAACAATTAATTTTTGGCATATTGTTAGAACAAATATCATTGTTTTTTTTTTAATATACGAGAATGTTTTTGGCCGAAACCCGTAATCCCCATTGGCTCGAAACCACAACATGTAACAATTGTTATGTCCCAAGAATCATTTGATCATGTGACCTCTAGGCTTTGGCTAAGGTACCTTTTTGGTTAAGCTAACGACAATTGATATTTTGTCTTAGTTTCTCTACTTTATTAAGTCAAACTATATATTTCTTTCTAGCTTTTATGCCCCAAATCAAATATTTAATGAATGCGCTAGATGATAGATTTTCGAAGATAAAACTTTATCAACATAATTCCAATATTTGGAAATATTTCACCCGAGGAAATCGAGCATTTATAAATATTTGATCCAAGTTTTTCTCTGACAATTCTTTTCATCAAGTTGTTAAATCAATAAAGCATATTGTTTACTAAGTTATACCTTTATTTGTGAAATTTTATCTCTAATACAAATTATTATGCATTAAGTTAAAGATAAATGTGGCTCTTGATTCGTACATTTAATTAAGCGGGGAAAATAGTAATAAAAAATCTACATTTTTATCATTATTTTTGTATCAAATGTAGCTCAAGCATTCAAAATTTAAAAGAGTATTTCTACTTTTCTACCATGTTTGAGCAATAAATAAAATAATATGATCAAAGAAAAAATCATATATAAATGTAAAAATAATCAGTATGATGAAGATATATTCTCTCTGCTATATGGCGATATCCATAGACTTGATAGTTGACTGTCCCATCGTTTATTTATATATGGAGAATTAGAATACTGGATTCTTAATCAAAGAACATCTCTAAACCGAAATTGGAATTTAGCCAATATTGGACAACATAAAAAATCTGATGTTATATCGCGACAAAGAATTTGTAATTTCATCGTAAGGTTGATAACCAAATAAGAAGAACGAGTTAGATAGAGGTGATTACTGAGAGGAAAATTAATGGGGCATCATACAAAAAGCATCTTCAAAATTTACTTCTTTTTTATTGCTTTCTCATAAAGTTAGTTATGTAATTGGTGGTAATTCTATCGGTTTGTGTATTTTCGATGTATCAATAAAAATACATGTTAGAAAAAGAGTAAATACTTATAATGTACAGATGAACCTCTTATACTCGAATGTTATCTTTGTATTTCTGGAAAAACATTTTACCTATATGAAAGATAAGTAATCCAACTCAAACAAACTGATTATAAATTTAAAATATTAAATTTCATAGGCTTAATATATTATTCTAGATTCATATTTGAATTTGTAAATGTTAATTTAAAAAATCAATTTGCAATGTCTGTAATAACTCATGCCCATTATATATTACTAGTCAGTAAAGAGTTATTATCAAAAATAATCAACTAATAATATCGATAGAAATAATGTATTAACCTCGTATTCATAACTTTTTTTATTTATTACATAAATAAATACGAATTATATAGATTCATGCATCATTTGTAGCTTCTTTATTTCACTGTAACAAAACTATATTGAAATAAAGTTGGATGATTTTAAATGTTTTCTAAAATTGTTATGTCATACATTTTATGGAATAACTTAATAAATTTTCTTTAATGTAAAAATCTTCAAATGACATGCAACAACATTTGTTGAAGGTGTTCAAAATCTCACATAATGTAAATATGAAAAGTTAATATTTATAATTCATCGGAGAGATCTTTTAAAAATAACATATACTAAATTTTAGACATATAACTCAGTTTTTTCAAAAAAACTAATTTGTTTGTAAAAATTAATTACGCGCCAAAATTACATATTAATATAAATTAAGATTATTTATTTCCAAACATAACTAAGGCGCCAAATGATTTATTAACAGAAATTATATAAGTGCCAAAATTTTAAACTGTATAATATTGACCTTGACTATAAAAATTTGGTAATTATTAATTATATATATAGGGTTAATTTTTGTTTTAATGTTCAAAAAAATTTTGCATATAAATACATGGAGTCTAATGAGAACAAAAATAATAAATATATAAATATGAAGAAATTAAATGTTAACACTTATAAGTTTTAGGCGCCTCTGATACAAGCGCAGATTGGCAGATTCTCTATTCTAATTAAGAAGACATGCCACTAAACGACCATGTTTGCTAAAAATAGAGAATCCGCCAAGTCGCTGGTATCTGATGCGGTTAAAACTTAGAAGAAACAATTAATTTTTGGCATATTGTTAGAACAAATATCATTGTTTTTTTTAATATACGAGAAGGTTTTTGGCCGAAAACCGTAATCCCCATTGGCCCGAAACCACAACATGTAACAATAGTTATGTCCCAAGAATCATTATATCATGTGACCTCTAGGCTTTGGCTAAGGTACCTTTTTGATTAAGCTAACGACAATTGATATTTTGTCTTAGTTTCTGTACTTTATTAAGTCAAACTATATATTTCTTTCTAGCTTTTATGTCCCAAATCAAATATTTAATGAATGCGCTAGATGATAGATTTTCGAAGATGAAACTTTATCAACATAATTCCAATACTTGACAATGTTTCGCCCAAGGAAATCGAGCATTTATAAATATTTGATCAGAGTTTTCTCTGACAATTCTTTTCATCAAGTTGTTAAATCAATAAAGCATATTGTTTACTAAGTTATACCTTTATTTATGAAATTTTATTTCTAATAAAAATTGTTATGCATTAAGTTAAAGATAAATGTGGCTCTTGATTTGTACATTTAATTAAGCGGGGAAAATAGTAATAAAAAATCTACATTTTTATCATTATTTTTGTATCAAATGTAGCTCAAGCATTCAAAATTTAAACGAGTATTTCTACCTTTTTGCCATGTTCAAGCAATAAATAAAATAATATGATCAAAGAAAAAATCATACATAAATGTAAAAATAATCAGTATGATGAAGATGTATTCTCTCTGCTGTATGGCGATATCCATAGACTTGAAAGTTGACTGTCCCATTGTTTATTTATATATGGAGAATTCGAATACTGGATTCTTAATCAAAGAACATCTCTAGACCGAAATTCGAATTTAGCCAATGTTGGACAACACAAAAATCTTATGTTATATCGCGACAAAGAATTTGTAATTTCATCGTAAGGTTGATAACCAAATAGGTAGAACGAGTTAGATCGAGGTGATTACTGAGAAGAAAATTAATGGGGCAACATACAAAAAGCATCATCAAAATTTACTTCTTTTTTTACTGCTTTCTCATAAAGTTAGTTATGTAATTGGTGGTAATTCTATCGGTTTGTGTATTTTCGATGTATCAATAAAAATACATGTTAGAAAAAGAGTAAATACTTATAATGTACAGATGAACCTCTTATACTCGATTGTTATCTTTGTATTTCTGGAAAAACATTTTACCTATATGAAAGATAAGTAATCCAACTCAAACAAACTGATTATAAATTTAAAATATTAAATTTCATGGGCTTAATATATTATTCTAGATTCATATTTTAATTTGTAAATGTTAATTTAAAAAATCAATTTGCAATGTCTGTAATAACTCATGCCCATTATATATTACTAGTCAGTAAAGAGTTATTATCAAAAATAATCAACTAATAATATCGATAGAAATAATGTATTAACCTCGTATTCATAACTTTTTTTATTTATTACATAAATAAATACGAATTATATAGATTCATGCATCATTTGTAGCTTCTTTATTTCACTGTAACAAAACTATATTGAAATAAAGTTGGATGATTTTAAATGTTTTCTAAAATTGTTATGTCATACATTTTATGGAATAACTTAATAAATTTTCTTTAATGTAAAAATCTTCAAATGACATGCAACAACATTTGTTGAAGGTGTTCAAAATCTCACATAATGTAAATATGAAAAGTTAATATTTATAATTCATCGGAGAGGTCTTTTAAAAATAACATATACTAAATTTTAGACATATAACTCATTTTTTTCAAAAAATCTAATTTGTTTGCAAAAATTAATTACGCGCCAAAATTACATATTAATATAAATTAAGATTATTTATTTCCAAATATAACTAAGGCGCCAAATTATTTATTAACAGAAATAAATATACGCGCCAAAATTTTAAACTGTATAATATTGACCTTGACTATAAAAATTTGGTAATTATTAATTATATACATAGGGTTAATTTTTTTTTTAATGTTCAAAAACATTTTGCATATAAATACATGGAGTCTAATGAGAACAAAAATAATAAATCTATAAATATGGAGAAATTAAATGTTAACACTTATAAGTTTTAGTCGCCTCTGATACCAGCGCAGATTGGTAGAATCTCTATTCCAATTAAGTAGAGATGCCACTAAACGACCATGTTTGCTAAAAATAGAGAATCCACCAAGTCACTGGTGTCTGATGCGGTTAAAACTTAGGAGAAACAATTAATTTTTGCCATATTTTTAGAACACATATCATTGTTATTTTGTTTTTTTATTATACAAAAAAGTTTTTGGCCGAAACCCGTAATGCCCCTTGGCCCGAAACCACAACATGTAACAATAGTTATGTCCCAAGAAACATTTGATCATGTGATCTCTAGGCATTGGCTAAGGTATCTTTTTAGTTAAGCTAACGACAATTGATATTTTGTCTTTGTTTCTCTACTTTATCAATTTAAACTATATATTTCTTTCTAGCTTTCATGTCCCAAATCAAATATTTTAATGAATGCGCTAGATGATAGAATTTCGAAGATGAAACTTTATCAACATAATTCCAATACTTGAAAATGTTTCACCTGAGGAAATCGAACATTTATAAATATTTTATCAGAGTTTTTCTCTGACAATTCTTTTCATCAAGTTGTGAAATCAATAAAGCATATTGTTTACTAAGTTATACCTTTAGTTGTGAAATTTTATCTCTAATATAAATTGTTATGCATTAAGTTAAAGATAAACATGGCTCTTGATTCGTACATTTAATTAAGCTCGGAAAATAGTAATAAAAATTCTACATTTTTATCATTATTTTTGTATCAAATGTAGCTCAAGCATTCAAAATTTAAACGAGTATTTCTACTTTTTTGCCATGTTCAAGAAATAAATAAAATAATATGATAAAAAAAAATCATATATAAATGTAAACATAATAAGTATGATGAAGATGTATTCTCTTTGCTGTATGGCGATATCCATAGACTTGAAAGTTGGATGTCCCATTGTTTATTTCTATCTGGAGAATTAGAATACTGGATTGTTAATCAAAGAACATCTCTAGACCGAAATTAGAATTTAGCTAATGTTGGACAAAACAAAAATCTAATGTTATATCGCGACAAAGAATTTGTAATTTCATCGTAATGTTGATACCCAAATAAGAAGAACGAGTAAGATCGAGGTGATTACTGAGAAGAAAATTAATGAGGCATCTCATAAAATGCATCTTCAAAATTTACTTTAAGATGTTCAAAATCTCACATAATGTAAATATGAAAAGCAATTATTTATAATTCATCGGAGAGATATTTCGAAAATAACATATACTAAATTTTTGACATATAACTCAGTTTTTTCAAAAAACAAATTTGTTTGCACAAATCAATTACGCGCCAAAATTACATATTATTATAAATTAATAACATCCTAAAATTATTTATTACCAAACATAATTAAGGCGCCAAATTATTTATTAACAGAAATAAATAACGCGCCAAAATTTTAAACTGTATAAAATTGACCTTGACTATAAAAATTTGGTAATTGTTAATAATATACATAGGGGTAATTTTTGTTTTAATCTTCAGAAACATTTTGCATATCATGGAGTCAGATGAGAACAAAAACAATAAATTTTTAAATATGGAGGAATTAAATGTTAACACTTATAATTTTTAGTCGCCTCTGATACCAGCGCAGATTGGTAGATTCTCTATTCTAATTAAGAAGACATGCCACTAAACGACCATGTTTGCTAAAATAGAGAATCCACCAAGTCTCTGGTGTTTGATGCGGTTAAAACTTAGGAGAAACAATTAAATTTTGCCATATTGTTAGAACACATATCATAGTTATTTTTTATCAATATTATAATACGAGAAGGTTTTTGGCCGAAACCCGTAATCACCCTTTGTCCGAAACCACGACATGTAACAATAGTTATGTCCCAAGAGTCATTTGATCATGTGACCACTAGGCTTTGGCTAAGGTACCTTTTTAGTTAATCTAACGAGAATTGATATTTTGTCTTTGTTTCTCTACTTTTTTTAAGTCAAACAATATATTTCTTTCTAGCTTTTATGTCCCAAATCAAATATTTAATGAATGCGCTAGATGATAGATTTTCGAAGATGAAACTTTATCAACATCATTCCAATACTTGAAAATGTTTCACCCCCGGAAATTGAGCATTTATAAATATTTGATCAGAGTTTTTCTCTGACAATTCTTTTCATCAAGTTGTGAAATCAATAAAACATATTTTTTACTAAGTTATACCTTTATTTGTGAAATTTTATCTCTAATAAAAATTGTTATGCATTAAGTTAAAGATAAACATGGCTCTTGATTCAAACATTTAATTAAGCGGGGAAAATAGTAATAAAAATTCAACATTTTTATCAATATTTTTCTATCAAATGTAGCTCAAGCATTCAAAATTTAAACGAGTATTTCTACTTTTTGGCCATGTTCAAGCAATAAATAAAATAATATGATAAAAGAAAAAATCATATATAAATGTAAAAATAATTAGTATGATGAAGATGTATTGTCTTTGCTGTATGGCGATATCCATAGACTTGAAAGTTGGATGTCCCATTGTTTATTTCTATCTGGAGAATTAGAATACTGGATTGTTAATCAAAGAACATCTCTAGACCGAAATTAGAATTTAGCTAATGTTGGACAAAACAAAAATCTAATGTTATATCGCGACAAAGAATTTGTAATTTCATCGTAATGTTGATACCCAAATAAGAAGAACGAGTAAGATCGAGGTGATTACTGAGAAGAAAATTAATGAGGCATCTCATAAAATGCATCTTCAAAATTTACTTTAAGATGTTCAAAATCTCACATAATGTAAATATGAAAAGCAATTATTTATAATTCATCGGAGAGATATTTCGAAAATAACATATACTAAATTTTTGACATATAACTCAGTTTTTTCAAAAAACAAATTTGTTTGCACAAATCAATTACGCGCCAAAATTACATATTATTATAAATTAATAACATCCTAAAATTATTTATTACCAAACATAATTAAGGCGCCAAATTATTTATTAACAGAAATAAATAACGCGCCAAAATTTTAAACTGTATAAAATTGACCTTGACTATAAAAATTTGGTAATTGTTAATAATATACATAGGGGTAATTTTTGTTTTAATCTTCAGAAACATTTTGCATATCATGGAGTCAGATGAGAACAAAAACAATAAATTTTTAAATATGGAGGAATTAAATGTTAACACTTATAATTTTTAGTCGCCTCTGATACCAGCGCAGATTGGTAGATTCTCTATTCTAATTAAGAAGACATGCCACTAAACGACCATGTTTGCTAAAATAGAGAATCCACCAAGTCTCTGGTGTTTGATGCGGTTAAAACTTAGGAGAAACAATTAAATTTTGCCATATTGTTAGAACACATATCATAGTTATTTTTTATCAATATTATAATACGAGAAGGTTTTTGGCCGAAACCCGTAATCACCCTTTGTCCGAAACCACGACATGTAACAATAGTTATGTCCCAAGAGTCATTTGATCATGTGACCACTAGGCTTTGGCTAAGGTACCTTTTTAGTTAATCTAACGAGAATTGATATTTTGTCTTTGTTTCTCTACTTTTTTTAAGTCAAACAATATATTTCTTTCTAGCTTTTATGTCCCAAATCAAATATTTAATGAATGCGCTAGATGATAGATTTTCGAAGATGAAACTTTATCAACATCATTCCAATACTTGAAAATGTTTCACCCCCGGAAATTGAGCATTTATAAATATTTGATCAGAGTTTTTCTCTGACAATTCTTTTCATCAAGTTGTGAAATCAATAAAACATATTTTTTACTAAGTTATACCTTTATTTGTGAAATTTTATCTCTAATAAAAATTGTTATGCATTAAGTTAAAGATAAACATGGCTCTTGATTCATACATTTAATTAAGCGGAGAAAATAGTAATAAAAATTCTACATTTTTATCATTATTTTTGTATCAAATGTAGTTCAAGCATTCAAAATTTAAACGAGTATTTCTACTATTTTGCAATGTTCAAGCAATAAATAAAATAATATGATCAAAGAAAAAATCATATATAAATGTAAAAATAATCAGTATGATGAAGATGTATTCTCTTTGCTGTATGGCGATATCCATAGACTTGAAAGTTGACTGTCCCATTGTTTATTTCTATCTGGAGAATTAGAATACTGGATTCTTAATCAAAGAACATCTCTAGACCGAAATTGGAATTTAGCCAAGGTTGGACAACCCAAAAATCTGATGTTATATCGCGACAAAGAATTTGTAATTTCAGCATAAGGTTGATAACCAAATAAGAAGAACGAGTTAGATCGAGGTGATTACTGAGAAGAAAATTAATGAGGCATCTCATAAAAAGCATCCTCAAAATTTACTTATTTTTTTATTGCTTTCTCATAAAGTTAGTTATGTAATTGGTGGTAATTCTATCAGTTTTTGTATTTTCGATGTATCAATAAAAATACATGTTAGAAAAAGAGTAAATACTTAAAATGTAGAGATGAACCTCTTATACATGATTGTTATCTTTGTATTTCTGGGAAAACAATTTGTCTATATGAAAGATAAGTAATCCAACTCAAACAAACAGATTATAAATTTGAAATATTAAATTTCATGGGATTAATATATTATTCTAGTTTCATATTTTAATTTTTAAATGTTAATTTAAAAAATCAATTTGCAATGACTCTAATAACTCGTGCCCATTATAGGGTAGAACCTCTATAAATTAATACTCGATTCATTAATACCTCGCTAAAGAGTTATTATCAAAAATAATCAACCAACAATATCGACTGAAATAATGTATTAACCTCGTATTCATAACTTTTTTTATTTATTACATAAATAAATACGAATTATACAGATTCATGCATCATTTGTAGCTTCTTTATTTCACAGTAACAAAACTATAGTGATTTAAAGTTGGATGATTTCAAATGTTTTCTAAAATTGTTATGTCATACATTTTATGGAATAACTTAATAATTTTTTTTTAATGAAAAAAACTTCAAATGACATGCAACAACATTTTTGTTCAAGGTGTTCAAAACCTCACATATTGTAAATATGAAAAGTTAATATTTATAATTCATCAGAGAGGTCTTTCAAACATAACATATACTAAATTTTAGAAATATAACTCAGTTTTTTCAAAAAACCTAATTTGTTTGCAAAAATCAATTACACGCCAAAATTACATATTAATATAAATTAATAACATCCTAAAATTATTTATTACCAAACATAACTAAGGCGCCAAATTATTTATTAACAGAAATAAATAACAATAACGCGCCAGAATTTTAAACTGTATAATATTGACCTTGACTATAAAAAGTTGGTAATTATTAATTATATACATAGTGTTAATTTTTGTTTTAATCACAAAAACATTTTGCATATAAATACATGGAGCCTAATGAGAACAAAAAATAATAAATCTATAAATATGGAGAAATTAAATGTTAACACTTATAAGTTTTAGTCGCCTCTGATACCAGCGCAGATTGGTAGATTCTCTATTCTAATTAAGAAGACATGCCACTAAACGACCATATTTGCTAAAAATAGAGAATCCACCAAGTCACTGGTGTATGATGCGGTTAAAACTTAGGAGAAACAATTAATTTTTGGCATATTGTTAGAACACATATCATTGTAATTATTATTTTTTAATTATACAAGAAGGTTTTTGGCCGAAACCCGCTATCCCCTTTGGCCCGAAACCACAACATGTGACAATAGTTATGTCCCAAGAATCATTTGATCATGTGACCTCTAGGCTTTGGCTAAGGTATTAGTTAAGCTAACGACAATTGATATTTTGTCTTAGTTTCTCTACTTTATTAAGTCAAACTATATATTTCTTTCTAGCTTTTATGTCCCAAAACAAATATTTAATGAATGCGCTAGATGATAGATTTTCGGATGAAACTTTATCAACATCATTCCAATGCTTGAAAATGTTTCACCCGAGGAAATCGAGCATTTATAAATATTTGATCAGAGTTTTTCTGTGACAATTTTTTCATCAAGTTTTGAAATCAGTAAAGCATATTGTTTACTGAGTTATACCTTTATTTATGAAATTTTATCTCTAATAAAAATTGTTATGCGTTAAGTTAAAGATAAACATTGCTCTTGATTCGTACATTAAATTAAGCGGGAAAATTAGTACTAAAAATTCTATATTTTTATCATTATTTTTGTATCAAATGTAGCTCAAGCATTCAAAATTTAAACCAGTATTTCTACTTTTTTCCATGTTCAAGCAATAAATAAAATAATATGATAAAAAAAAAATCATATATAAATGTAAAAAAATCAGTATGATGAAGATGTACTCTCTTTGATGTATGGCGATATCCATAGACTTGAAAGTTGACAGTCCCATTGTTTATTTCTATCTGGAGAATTAGGATACTTGATTCTTAATCAAAGAACATCTCTAGACCGAAATTGGGATTTCGCCAATGTTGGACAACACGAAAATCTGATGTTATATCGCGACAAAGAAATTGTAATTTCAACGTAAGGTTGATAACCAAATATGAAGAACGAGTTATATCGAGGTGATTACTTAGAAGAAAATTAATGAGGAATCTCATAAAAAGCATTTTCAAAATTTACTTCTTTTGTATTGCTTTCTCATAAAGTTAGTTAAGTTATTGGTTGTAATTCTATTAGTTTGTGTATTTTCGATGTATCAATAAAGATACATGTTAGAAAAAGAGTAAATACTTTTTTTTTTGAACCAAAGAGTAAATATTTATAATGTGGTTCCTCCATGCTAAGAGATGAACCTCTTATACTCTATTGTTATCATTGTATTTCTGGGAAAACAATTTGTCTATATGAAAGTTAAGTAATCCAACTCAAACAAACAGATTATAAATTTGAAATATATTATATTAATCTAGATTCATATTTTAATTTGTAAATGTTAATTTAAAAAAAAATCAATTTGCAATAACTGTAATAACTCGTGCCCATTATATATTACTAGTCACTAAAGAGTTATTATCAAAAATAATCAACCAACAATATCAATAGAAATAATGTATTACCCTCTCATTCACAACTTTGTTATTTATTACAGAAATTAATATGAATTATATAGATTCATGCATCATTTATAGCTTTTTTATTTCATAGTAACAAAGCTGTATTGATATAAAGTTGGGTGATTTTAAATGTTTTCTAAAATTGTTATGTTATACATTTACGGAATAACTTAATAAAATTTCTTTAATGAAAAGTTAATATTTATAATTCATCGGAGAAATTTTTCAAAAATAACATATACCAAATTTTAGACATATAATTCAGTTTTTTTTCAAAAAAAACTAACTTGTTTGCAATTACTTGCCAAAATTACATATTAATATAAATTAATAACACCCTAAAATTAATAACTTATTCTTTTGTCATGCTCATCCACGCTCTTGTCGTACTATTATGAAGATCCTTACAGAGTATGAGAAAGTGTCAGGCCAAACAGTGAATCTCCTTAAATCGGCTATTACTTTTGGTACAAAAGTCAAAGATGGGGTGAAAACCAGATTACGTAACATCCTAAATATTCACAATGATGGTGGCTGTGGAAAGTATTTGGGTCTTCCTGAAGAGATTGGAAGGAAGAAAAAGAGGTTTTTGCTTTTACTGTTGACAAAGTACAACAACGTACTAAAGGATGGCCTCATCGTTTTCTATCTGAAGCTGGAATGGAGATATTACTAAAACCGGTTGCTCTCGCATTACCAGTATATACAATGAATTGCTTCAAATTACCAAAGGGTATTTGTGATGAGATCAATGGAATTTTGGCAAGATATTGGTGGAGTAAGGGCACAGATCGTAAATCGATGCATTGGGTAAGTTGGAAGAGAATGTGTCTACCAAAGAAAGAGGGTGGTTTAGGATTCCGGGATATTGAGAGTTTCAATTTAGCTCTGCTTGGTAAGCAGGTTTGGCGTATTCTTCAATCCCCGAATAGTTTAGTGGCATGTCTTTTAAGAGGGCGATATTTTCCGGATTCAAGTATTCTCGAAGCAGGACAAAGAAACAAACCTTCGTTCATCTGGAAATCTTTAATAGAGGGCAGAGATTTATTGAAGAAAAGCCTACTTTATCTGATTGGTAATGGAAATGATATTAATGTTTGGCGTGACCAATGGATTCCATCTCATTTACCACGATCACCAAAGCTTCTTGAAGGTGTCCAAACAGAGATTGAAACGGTTAGTGAACTTTTCAAACCTGGAACAAAGCAATGGGATCGGGAACTATTACAGTCACTTGTTGCGGAGGAAGATGTGAATGAAATTTTACAGATTAGAGTCAGCCTTATTGATACTTCTGATCTTTTGGGATGGCATTATACTGATACGGGAATTTATAGTGTTAAATCTGCATATTGGTTGCAAACCCATCTTCCAGATAGAGAGAATGTCGCAGCACCTCCTGGTCTCAGAAGTTTTAAGGAAGCCATTTGGAAATTAACAACAGCTCCAAAAGTTCGCCATTTTCTTTGGCGTATACTCTCTGATGCTCTAGCGATAAGATCTTCTTTAACAAGGCGTGGTGTAATATGTGATCCTCAATGTAGGCGATGTTGTTTTGGGGGAGAAACGGCCGATCACTTGTTCTTCACATGTCCTTATGCACAAGCAGTTTGGCGGGGAACACAAATATCACATAGTGATATTCTAAATCTGAATAATTCGTTTGAAACAAAGTTCAAAGCTATTTTGGAGTGTCATAATGATATGCGTCTGTCACCAGTGCTGCGTCAATTACCATTGTGGACATTATGGCGAATCTGGAATAGCCGTAATCTATTATTATACCAACATAGAGCTGGCAATTGGAATAAGGACATACAGTATGCCCTCAGAGAAGCAAAAGAATGGATAATGTGTTGTCAACACCAAACTATTCAAGGGTTACCCCCAAACCAAACTTCAAATCGGTTGCAAGCTGTTACATGGAAACGACCTCCTATTGGGTTTGTTAAATGTAACTATGATTGTCGTTTCAGGGGTCAAGACCAATCCTCTAATATAGCTTGGGTGTTAAGAGATTCACGGGGATCATATCTTGGTGCAAGTCAAAGTATAGGGAATGTTTGTTCTACAGTTATATAGGCTGAGCTTCAGAGCTTATTAGCAGCGATGCAGCATGTATGGATGAAAGGGTATCGATGTGTAGTTTTTGAAGGAGATAATCTCATGGTTTGTAAACTGGTAAATGGACAAGCACGTCATTTTGGGCTTCATAGTTTGGTCCGAGATATCAGATTTTGGCAAAGCAAATTTACACAAGCAGATGTTTTATGGACACGAATGAAAGGAAACACGACTGCAGATTGTTTGGCAAAGGAATTTAATTCAATTCCTTCTTATGTATTTCATTTTTATGTACCTCCTTCGATTGTACCTTTCCTCCATGAGGATTACTCTGTTTCGATGAACTAAAAATATCAATGATGATGATGTTAAAAAAAAACATCCTAAAATTATTTATACCAAACATAACTAAGACGCCATATTATTTATTAACAAAAATATATAACGCGCCAAAATTTTAAACTGTAAAATATTGATATTGCCTTTAAAAATTTGATAATTATTAATTATATATATATGATTAATTTTTGTTTTAATCTTCAAAAACAATTTGCATATAAATTCATGGCGTTTGATGAGAATAAAAACAATTAATCTATATATATGGAGAAATTAAATGTTAACACTTATAGATTTTAGTCACATCTGATACCAGTGCAGATTGGTAGATTCTCTATTCTAATTAAGAAGACATGACACTAAACGACCATGTTTGTTAAAAATAGAGAATCCACCAAGTTACTAGTGTCTGATGTGGTTAAAACCTAGGAGAACAATTAATTTTTGGCATATTTATAGAACACATATCATTGATATTTTTATTTTTTCTTTTTTTATTATACGAGAAGATTTTTGGCCGAAACCCGTAATCCCATTTTGCCAGAAATCACAACATGTAACAATAGTTATGTACCAAAAATCATTTGATCATGTGACCTCTAGGCTTTGGCTAATGTACCTTTTTAGTTAACTGACGACAATTCGTATTTTGTCTTAGTTTCTCTACTTTATTAAGTTAAACTATATATTTCTTTCTTGCTTTTATGTCCCAAATCAAATCTTTAATGAATGCTCTAGATGATAGATTTTCGAAGATGAAACTTTATCAACATAATTTATAATTAATAAAATAAAATATGATCAAAGAAAAAATCATATATAAATATGAAAATAATCAGTATGATGAAGATGTATTCTCTTTGTTGTATGGCGATATCCATAGACTTGAAAGTTGACGGTCCCATTGTTTATTTCTCTCTGGAGAATTAGGATACTAGATTCTTAATCAAAGAACATCTGTAGACCGAAATTGGGATTTACCCAATGTTGGAAAACAAAGAAATTTGCTGTTATATCGCGACAATTTTTTTGTAATTTCAATGTAAGGTTGATAACCAAATAAGAAGAATGAGTTAGATCGAGGTGATTACTGAGAAGAAAATTAATGAGGCATCTCATAAAAAGCATCTTCAAGAAAAGAGTCAACCTATGGCAAATCGCTAAGGATAAAAACCAATTTATGCATTGATATATCATGGTTTTTACCCATTTTTGGACCATGATATAAGTATTTTTATAGAGTCTTTTGTTAGTTTTCGAGTCCTATTTGAGTCTTTACAGGATGGAGAACAAATGGAGCTAAAAAGGAGACTCTGATGCTTTTTAGAGAGAATTGGAGAAGCAGCCAAAGTGATGAACTCAAGAGCTGGAATTACGTGCATGGTGTCGATCGACACCGAATCAAGGTCGGCCAACTTTCGCGACTTCAATGAGAAAAAGGAAAGAGAGCAAGTTTTGAAGAATTACAAGTCTGCCCCTGGACGAAAAATCTCCTTCTATAAATAGATTTCAGGCATTGTTTAGCCACATTGATGAGGACATCGACCCATCCGAGAGCACCGAGCGTGTACCGAGGGTCAACTCCACGCCAATGACACGGTCCAATACCAGGAGGCTTAGGAAAGGGTTCAATGCATCTGTGGAGGCCCTCCTGAACAGCATGGAGCTCGGAGCCGCGTTCACAACCCCACCGCCACGTACCAACCTCAAAGATAACCCCGTTGCACCCGTGATAGGCATATTGGAGGATTTTGCAAGGCTGAGCCTCAAAGACGACCAGCCTCGACCAGCCCAAGGTAAGTCTATTTACTTGGCAGGAAATGAAGTTCAAAACAATAAGAATCTCGTGGAGATCACATCTCAGCCTCAAGATACCGCGGAAACAAGCCTTGAAGCCGAGAGAGAGCTAATGGAGCAAGAAGACGTTTTAGGAGCTAACCACGGGAAGACACTTGAAGACTTCTATCAGCTCGACTTCACTGGACATCAAGACAATGGAATCATCAAGAAACCAGCAAGGGCCACACCAGAACCAAGCTCAACCGCAACAAACACATTTCGGACCATCGTGCGCCAAAACCAGGAATACTCAGTTTATACAATTGGTACAACTAATCTATCTTGTCCCAGCGGTTCTTAGCACGTCCAAGAGCCCCAGGATCGAGCCCCAAAAGAAGGCCACGAGCATAGGCTTAGTTCCTTTTGTTTTTTATTTTCGTTAATGAACTTTCCATTTTGATGTATTTTTGCCTTTTTGTGTTTTGTTAGTTTTCTAGACTTTATGTTGTCGTTTTGTTCTTTTATTTTCGGCCTTAGGGCTAGCTGACGAGCTGTTTATAAAGCTCCCCTGCAGCGTTGTATCTTTGGTTACCTTTTGATCATTAATAAAATATCACAGTTCTTCTAAGACCTAGCCGCAGCCGCCGCTTGTTCTTATTTGCTTTTTTTGCCTTTGCGTGTGTGATTCACCAAGGCTGAGCATCCGTGCAGTATCAGAGATCATCCATCCCTCTGTGGTGCCATTCGATCCACCAACACTTCCCCTTAGATCGTCCAACAAGAGAGAGCGTGAAAGCCAGCTTGTTTGACACCGTTCGGCTCAAGTCTTGTGCGAGCAAGCCTTGTTCTATCACCGTCCATCCCTTGATCTAGAAGAGAGAGCGTGAAAGCCAGCCTCTAGATCCCACCTTACGCCGGTCTAAGACTCACCCTCCGAGTCTTACATCATTTTGGTATCAGAGCCAAAGGTTCTGCCTTTGGTTTTTCTTACTCTTATCCCTTTACGATTCATTGTCTCGGTTTCTGTCTTGCTTTGAGTTTTGTTTTGTTTCACAAAAAGAAAATCCATAAAAATCGTGATTGCTTGTTTCATTAGGTTGTTTAGTTTCTGCTTAATCCAAAGAGAAAACCCAAAACGAATTGAATCTGTTTTGCTTGCTGGTTTCATTTATTTGCTTTCATTAAACCCTAAAACCCATAAAAAGTTTGTTTCTAGTATTGCTGTTTTGAATTAGCTTTTTTTAAGCAATTGTTGCATCCGCTTGATTGTTTAACTAAGCTAGTTGTTTGCTTTTGTCTTGTTTGAGTTTGTTTGCCGTGGTGTTTTGATCTGTTTGTTAAGTCTTGCGAGGTTTCACCAACAAGACAGGCAAAATGACTGATGGAGACGGAGTACCCCAAGACGCCATGGTACATATGTTAGCTGCCTTGAGAGAGGAGCTACGGAACATACGCCAGGAGTTCGGCGCCAGGATTGACCGGATGGAGGCTCCACCGAGGAGAGCCCTGGTCAGAGGAGAGCTGGTGCATCAGAACGGCCAGGAAGAGGAGATGCCGGACTTGGGGGATGACGTCCAGGACCCTCTTATGCACCGCCACCAGAGGAGACAAGATCCTCTGAGGAGAAATCCTGCAAGGGAAGTAGATTTCCGTGAACCGAACCATGAGCTTAAACTAACACCACCTACTTTTGCAGGGAGATCAAATCCAGAGGTGTATCTGGATTGGGAGAGACGTCTAGAGCACATCTTTGAGTGCTATGGATACGTGGAGCGCAAGAAGGTGGCTGTAGCTGTAGCAAACCTCACGGAGAATGCACTTGCCTGGTGGGACAGAAACGTAGACGAGAGGAGAAGGCAACGTTTTGGACCGGTATCCAATTGGAGCGACATGAAATTCCTCCTACGACAAAGGTATGTCCCTGAACACTATCATAGAGATTTGCAAAAACGTTTTCGCAAGTTATCTCAGGGAACCAGGAGCGTAGATGAGTACTTTGAGGAGTTTGTGAAGTTGATGAACTCTCTGGAGTTAGAAGAATCCGAGGAGGCTTTGATGGCGCAGTTCATAGACGGCTTGCAAGAGCGGATTGCAAGAAATGTGGAGATACTCCAGTATAGTGGGATGCATGAGCTATTGCATCTTTCTGTGCAAGTGGAGCAGCAGATCAAGCGCAAGACATCCCTCACCAGCCGCAACAAATCATCTCAACCGTGGGCCACCAGTAGTTCTAGACCGCTAGACAAGGGCAAGGCCGTGGAGATTGATTCGCGTTTCAAGGGGAAAAACACCGAGCTTCCTAAGTTCAACCGACCAGAGCAAGGTAAGTTTCCTAGTACTAATCAAAGGACTCGTGATATAACTTGTTTTAAGTGTCAAGGCAGAGGGCACATGGCCAGAGAATGTCCAAACCAGCGTGTGATGATCCTCACACCAAGTGGAGACTATGAGTCTCAAGATGAGGCAGAGGATGAAGCTAGTGACCCCGATGATGACATACAATACCCTGACACCGGCGAGATGCTAGTGACCAGGAGAATGCTAAGTGTTCTCATCAACCCCGAGGATAAAGTACAGAGAGAAAACATCTTTCATACAAGATGTACCATCCAAGGCAAGGTATGTAATCTGATTATAGATGGTGGTTCTTGTACTAACGTGGCTAGCAAGTATATGGTGGATAAGCTAGGGCTTGAAAAGATAAGCATCCGAGGCCATACAAGCTAAGGTGGCTAAACGATCAAACGGAGTTAAAGATCGTGGAGCAAGTTTCTGTGTCATTCAGCGTGGGCAGGTACCAGGACCAGGTCACTTGTGACATGGTACCTATGCAAGCCGGACACATACTGCTGGGTAGACCATGGCAGTTCGACCATGCTTCCCACCACCATGGCCGTACCAACCATTACTCATTCACGTACAAGGACAAGAAGTATAACCTTGCACCCCTCACTCCATCCGAGGTACATGAGTTACAAATCCGAATGAGCAAGGAGGCCGAGGTAAGTAAGTCTAACCTTTACTTATCTACAAATATGATTCATAAGACCCTATATACAAAGGACACCGTGCTACTAATGCTGTTTAAAGAATGTCTAAGCTCAGGACACGTCGAGTTAGAGCTTCCTGCCGAGGTGCTAGCTGTTCTAAACCGATTCAAGGACGTGTTTCCAGAAGATATATCATCCGGCTTGCCACCAATCCGAGGCATAGAGCACCAGATCGATCTTGTTCCCGGCTCGGCTTTGCCTAACAAACCGGCGCACAGGATGAATCCGGAGGAGACTAAGGAGCTAGAGAAGCAAGTGAGGGACTTAATGGACAAGGGCTATATCCGAGAGAGCCTCAGCCCCTGTGCCGTGCCTGTGCTTCTAGTTCCCAAGAAAGATGGTACATGGAGGATGTGCGTCGACTGCCGAGCTATAAACAACATCACCATCAAGTACCGCCTCCCCATACCTCGTCTAGATGACATGCTGGACGAGCTAAGTGGATCCACGGTCTTCTCAAAGGTCGACCTCAAGAGTGGATATCATCAGGTCCGAATGCGTGAAGGAGATGAGTGGAAAATGATATGTCTATATTTTGCATCATATTATCACCCATTTAGTGTAAGTTTCTCATCATCTAAGAGTTTATTTAAGCATCATTGTGTTGCATTTTGTTCATTTAGAGTCTAAGGTGTCTTTGCATAGTTCTTACATATTTGCTGCATTTGGAGTGTTCCTTAGGTACATTTGGAGCTAAAGAAACCAATTGGAGCTTTGGGGATGAGTTCGGATCGAAGAAGAGTCGAAACAAAGTTTGACAGAAGTTGTCTGGCATCGCCTCGGTTTGGCCACCTCGGACTGGCAAACCGATACGACCTCGGCAGGGAGTTCATCGGTCTGGCGCCATCGGTTTGGACGCGCGGAGCAGCTCGAGACGAAGCCACCAGAACATCCATCGGTCAAGCAACCTCGGACTGGCAAACCGAGACGGACATGCCAGAGACTTCATCGGTTTGGCCACCTCGGACTGCAAACCGAGACGGACGCGCCAGAGTTCCCATCGGTCAAGCAACCTCGGACGGACAAGCCGGGACGCGTCACTCAGCCTGCATCGGTTTGTGGCCCATCGGTTTGGCAAACCGATGCGGCCTCTTTTCTCAGCCAAAACCGGGTCAATACCCGGTTTGTTCCGGGTTGACCCGGTCCGATCACTATTCACTATAAATACATTTTAGACCTAATTTTATATCCCAACTTTTATTTTCTCTTGTTCTTAGCCTAAACTTTTAGCCTCTTTGAGAAAAACCTTGTTTAAGCTTTGGATCTTTGAGTTTAATGCAATATCTTTCTTAGATTTCTTGTTTTATCTTTCTCTAATCATGTTTAACCTTTCTCTAATCTTTGATTTGATGGGTTTAAGCATGATTAGTGAGTAGTTTCCTTAGGAACTTAGGGATGGGTTAGATTTAGGGATTTCTTATGGTTCAAACTTGCAATCTAGGATAGATTCTTCCTTTTCTCTTCTTATTAAGTAGTTCTTCATGCCAAATAGCTAATCTTTGCTATTTTGGATCATAGGCATTTCATCCACCCACCAAGTGTTTGATGAAATGCTTGAACCAACTTAATAAGAGATTTACATTTCTAGCCTAAGACATTAGATGTCTAGAGTGTTTATCATACCATTTAGACTTGTTATTAATGCTTGTTGATTATCTTAATGCTAAAACATCATTAGTTCATTAGGATGATTAACAAAGGGATTTGAGCCACACATCATGGTCTAATCTAAATTAAGTGTTCTAGGTATAGAGTTAGCTTGATTAGTTGCTTAAATGATTGCAAGGTTGTCCATTTAGTTTCCCAAATCAATGATTCCATCCCTAGGTTTCGATTTAGTCAATTGATAATCTTGCTTAGTAGTAATCCTTGCTTAGTATCTTGATTAGTAGTGATTAAGGCTTAGTTTCATAGTATTGCTCTAGTAGTATCTCTTTTAGTTTGTGTTTAGCTTTCAATACTTGTTTGTGACTTGCTTTTATCATTTTAGCTTAGCTTAGACTTAACTTTGTATTCTTATTGCATCATCTCCCAAGATGGATTGATACCTCAATATATTGCAATGATATGAGCAATTGAGGAATTGCTTGCAAGTGTAAAAACGCTTGTTTCAATTTGGCGCCGTTGCCATATTGGGATTGATTGATCATTAAGATTTGAGTTTTGTTTGAGACTAAGTGATCTTTTTGCTTATTGACCATCTACTTTTCTAGATTTCAGTTTTTCCTTGAATGCATTTGAGATCACAAGGAGACAACAACTTCCAAGGTTTTCAAGACATTGATCAATTGGAAAGGGTTGCAAGGATTGCAAGAAGGGAAGCTGCAAGGTTAGAGAGGTTGAGAATTGAAGAACAACAAAGGGATCAAGCTCCTCCAATGAACATGGCGCAAGCACCAAGGGGGAATGGAAACCCCTTACATGCGCCAAGACTAGGGAGGACTATTGGGGCTGGAGATGCTCCAAATACACATCAAAATCGCTATGGTATCAATCCTCCACCGGTTCAAAACAATACCTTTGAAGTGAAGCCAGCTTTCATCTCTATGGTTCAACAAGACAAGTTTCATGGGTTGCCAATGGAGGATCCTCTAGATCACTTGGACAACTTTGATAGAGTTTGTGGCTTATTCAAGATGAATGGTGTGAGCGAGGATGCCTTCAAGTTAAGACTATTTCCCTTCTCTCTTGGGGATAGAGCAAGGCAATGGGAGAAAACTTTGCCTCAAGGTACTATCACTACATGGGAGGAATGCAAGAAAGCCTTTCTATCTAAGTTCTTCTCCAACTCTAGGACCGCCAAGTTGAGGAATGAGATCTCTAGCTTCACTCAAAAGAGCAATGAGTCCTTCAATGAAGCATGGGAAAGATTCAAGGGCTACACAATGCAATGCCCTCATCATGGCTTCACACAAGAGTCTCTACTAAGCACCATCTATAGAGGTGTTCTCCCAAAGATAAGAATGCTTCTTGATACCGCAAGCAATGGGAATTTCTTGGGCAAAGATGTTGAAGATGGTTTGGAGCTTGTAGAGAATCTTGCCTTGAGTGATGGTAATTACAATGAAGACTATGATAGGGCTCCAAGGGGAGGTGATTTTGATGCTCACAAGAGGGAAATGAAATCTCTACATGACAAGATGGACAAGCTCAGGTCCTCAAACCAAAGGCATGTACATTTTGTTGAAGATAATGTGGAGGATTGTGATGATCAAGTTGAATACCAAGAGGGTCAAGAGGTGGTAAATTTCGTGGGAGGCCAAGGAGGATACAACAACAACTATAAGGGGAACAACAACCTCTCTTATAGGAGTACTAATGTGGCTAACCCCCAAGACCAAGTTTACCCTCCACAAGCTACTCAAGGAAAGCCTTTTGTGCCCTACAACAATCAACAAAAAGGTTATGTACCAAGGTCTAACTACCAAGGAGGAAACCAAGGCAACTTTGGTGGGCAGAGGTTCAACCAAGGCAATGCTCCACCGGGTTTTAATCAAGCTTCACAAGGTCCACCACAAGACAATGTTCAGCTTATGCTTCAACAAATCCTACAAGGTCAAGCCAATAGTGATGCTAATATGGGAAAGAAGATTGCTGAAATCAACACTAGGATGGACTCCTCACTCAATGAGCTTGCTACTCAAATTGGGGGTCTTCAACAAAAGTTCAAGTAGCTAGAGAAAGGCAAGTCTTCTAGCTCCAACTCTCAAGGTACTCTACCGGGTAAGTGTGAAGCAAATCCCAAGGAGTACATCAATGCCATTACTTTGAGAAGTGGAAAGGAGTTGCCTCCAAGGTTAAGTTCTTTGATCAATGAGGACATTGAAATTCAAGATGTGGAGGATAGCTTTGAAAAAGCTCAAGATGCTATAACTTTTGATGATGTATATATTGCAAAGAAGAGTAAGGAAGTGGTAAAGGAGAAGCCAAAGGAGGATTTGCACAAGAAGGAGTCAAGATTTGTTCCTCCACCCTACAAGCCTAAGCTTCCTTTTCCCGGGAGGTTTAAGAAACAATTGGTGGAGAAATACAAGGCTATGTTTGACAAGCAAATCAAAGACATTGAGCTCAAGATGCCTTTGGTGGATGCCTTTATGATGATTCCACAATATGCTAAGTTCTTGAA
>JAHZTW010000166.1:0-10286 GCA_020283515.1 Alliaria petiolata | reverse complement strand
TGAGTAGTTCTTTAGGAACTTGGGGATGGGTTAGATTTAGGGTTTTCTAATGGTTCAATCTTGCAATCTAGGATAGATTCTTTCATCTCTCTTCTTATAAAGTAGTTTCTAATGCCAAATAGCTAACCTTTGCTATTTTTGGATTATAGGCATTTCATACATCCACCAAGTGTTTGATGAAATGCTTGAACCAACTTTATAAGAGATTTACATTCCTAGCCTAAAACATCATTAGTTGCCTAGGGTGTTTATCATGCTATTTAGACTTGTGATTAATGCTTTCTAATCATTTTAATGCTAAAATATCATTAGTTCATTAGGGTGATTAGTGAAGGGATTATTGCCACAAATCATGGATTAGTCTTTAATTAGTGTTCTAAGCATAGAGATGGCTTGTTTAGTTGCTTAAATGATTGCAAGGTTGTCCATTTAGTTTCCCAAATCAATGATTCCATCCCTAGGTTTCGTTTTTAGTTAATTCAATCTAGATTAGTAGTTAATCGCTTGATTAGTGATAATTAAGGCTTAGTTTCATATAATTGTTCTTGTAGTATCTTTCTTAACTAGTAGTTTGCTTTTAATTGTTGCTTGTCACTTCAAAATTTTAATTTGGCTTAGCTTAGACCAAAATTTGTATTCTTATTGAATCAAGCTCCCAAAATAGATTAATATCTCAAGTATTGCAATAATATGAGCAATTGAGAAATTGCTTACAAGAGCAATAACTCTTGTTTCACCAATGTTGGAAAACACAAAAATCTGATGTTATATCGCGACAAAGAATTTGTAATTTCAACGTAAGGTTGATAACCAAATAAGAATAACGAGTTAGATTGAGGAGATTACTGAGAAGAAAATTAACGTGGCATCTCATAAAAAGCATCTTCAAAATTTACTTCTTTTGTATTGTTTTCTCATAAAGTTAGTTATGTAATTGGTTGTAATTCTATTAGTTTGTGTATTTTCAATGTCTCAATAAAGATACATGTTAGAAAAAGAGTAAATACTTATAATGTACAGATGAACCTCTTATACTCGATTGTTATCATTGTATTTATGGGAAAAAATTTGTCTATATGAATGATAAGTAATCCAACTCAAGCAAACTGATTATAAATTTGAAATATTAAATTTCCTGGGCTTAATATATTATTCTAGATTCATATTTTAATTTTAAATGTTAATTAAAATATCAATTTGCAATGACTGTAAAAACTTGTGCCCATTATATATTACTAGTCACTAAAGAGTTATTATCAAAAATAATCAACCAACAATATCAATAGAAATAAAATCTTAACCTCATATTCATAACTTTTTTTTATTTATTACATAAATAAATATGAATTATATCGATTAATGCATCATTTATAGCTTCTTTATTTCACAGTAACAAAACTGTATTGATATAAAGTTTGATGATTTAAAATGTTTTCTAAAATTCTTATGTTATACATTTTATTAAATAACTTAATAAAGTTTCTTTAATGAAAAAAACTTCAAATGACATGCGACAGCATTAATGCTCAAAGTGTTCAAAATCTCACATAATGTAAATATGAAAAGTTAATATTTATAATTCATCGGAGAGGTCTTTTAAAAATAACATATAATAAATTTTAGACATATAACTCATTTTTTTCAAAAAAACTAACTTGTTTGCAAAAATCAATTACACGCCAAAATTACATATTAATATAAATTAATAACATCCTAAAATTATTTATTACCAAACATAACTAAGACGCCAAATTATTTATTAACAGGATTAAATAACGCGCTAAAATTTTAATCTGTATAATATTGACCTTGACTATAAAAATTTGGTAATTATTAATTATATATATAGGGTTAATTTTTGTTTTAATCTTCAAAACCATTTTGCATATAAATACATGGAATCTGATGAGAACAAAAACAATAAATCTATAGATATGGAGAAATTAAATGTTAACACTTATAAGTTTTAGTCGCCTCTGATACCAGCGCAGATTGGTAGATTCTCTATTCTAATTAAGAAGACATGCCACTAAATGACCATGTTTGCTAAAAATAGAGAATCCACCAAGTCACTGGTATCTGATGCGAATAAAACTTAGGAGAAACAATTAATTTTTGGCATATTGTTAGAACAAATATCATTGTTTTTTTTTTAATATACGAGAATGTTTTTGGCCGAAACCCGTAATCCCCATTGGCTCGAAACCACAACATGTAACAATTGTTATGTCCCAAGAATCATTTGATCATGTGACCTCTAGGCTTTGGCTAAGGTACCTTTTTGGTTAAGCTAACGACAATTGATATTTTGTCTTAGTTTCTCTACTTTATTAAGTCAAACTATATATTTCTTTCTAGCTTTTATGCCCCAAATCAAATATTTAATGAATGCGCTAGATGATAGATTTTCGAAGATAAAACTTTATCAACATAATTCCAATATTTGGAAATATTTCACCCGAGGAAATCGAGCATTTATAAATATTTGATCCAAGTTTTTCTCTGACAATTCTTTTCATCAAGTTGTTAAATCAATAAAGCATATTGTTTACTAAGTTATACCTTTATTTGTGAAATTTTATCTCTAATACAAATTATTATGCATTAAGTTAAAGATAAATGTGGCTCTTGATTCGTACATTTAATTAAGCGGGGAAAATAGTAATAAAAAATCTACATTTTTATCATTATTTTTGTATCAAATGTAGCTCAAGCATTCAAAATTTAAAAGAGTATTTCTACTTTTCTACCATGTTTGAGCAATAAATAAAATAATATGATCAAAGAAAAAATCATATATAAATGTAAAAATAATCAGTATGATGAAGATATATTCTCTCTGCTATATGGCGATATCCATAGACTTGATAGTTGACTGTCCCATCGTTTATTTATATATGGAGAATTAGAATACTGGATTCTTAATCAAAGAACATCTCTAAACCGAAATTGGAATTTAGCCAATATTGGACAACATAAAAAATCTGATGTTATATCGCGACAAAGAATTTGTAATTTCATCGTAAGGTTGATAACCAAATAAGAAGAACGAGTTAGATAGAGGTGATTACTGAGAGGAAAATTAATGGGGCATCATACAAAAAGCATCTTCAAAATTTACTTCTTTTTTATTGCTTTCTCATAAAGTTAGTTATGTAATTGGTGGTAATTCTATCGGTTTGTGTATTTTCGATGTATCAATAAAAATACATGTTAGAAAAAGAGTAAATACTTATAATGTACAGATGAACCTCTTATACTCGAATGTTATCTTTGTATTTCTGGAAAAACAGTTTACCTATATGAAAGATAAGTAATCCAACTCAAACAAACTGATTATAAATTTAAAATATTAAATTTCATGGGCTTAATATATTATTCTAGATTCATATTTTAATTTGTAAATGTTAATTTAAAAAATCAATTTGCAATGTCTGTAATAACTCATGCCCATTATATATTACTAGTCAGTAAAGAGTTATTATCAAAAATAATCAACTAACAATATCGATAGAAATAATGTATTAACCTCGTATTCATAACTTTTTTATTTATTACATAAATAAATACGAATTATATAGATTCATGCAACATATGTACCTTCTTTATTTCACTGTAACAAAACTATATTGATATAAAGTTGGATAATTTTAAATGTTTTCTAAAATTGTTATGTCATACATTTAATGGAATAACTTAATAAATTTTCTTAAATGAAAAAAACTACAAATGACATGCAACAACATTTGTTGAAGGTGTTCAAAATCTCACATAATGTAAATATGAAAAGTTAATATTTATAATTCATCGGAGAGATCTTTTAAAAATAACATATACTAAATTTTAGACATATAACTCAGTTTTTTCAAAAAAACTAATTTGTTTGTAAAAATTAATTACGCGCCAAAATTACATATTAATATAAATTAAGATTATTTATTTCCAAACATAACTAAGGCGCCAAATGATTTATTAACAGAAATTATATAAGTGCCAAAATTTTAAACTGTATAATATTGACCTTGACTATAAAAATTTGGTAATTATTAATTATATATATAGGGTTAATTTTTGTTTTAATGTTCAAAAAAATTTTGCATATAAATACATGGAGTCTAATGAGAACAAAAATAATAAATATATAAATATGAAGAAATTAAATGTTAACACTTATAAGTTTTAGGCGCCTCTGATACAAGCGCAGATTGGCAGATTCTCTATTCTAATTAAGAAGACATGCCACTAAACGACCATGTTTGCTAAAAATAGAGAATCCGCCAAGTCGCTGGTATCTGATGCGGTTAAAACTTAGAAGAAACAATTAATTTTTGGCATATTGTTAGAACAAATATCATTGTTTTTTTTAATATACGAGAAGGTTTTTGGCCGAAAACCGTAATCCCCATTGGCCCGAAACCACAACATGTAACAATAGTTATGTCCCAAGAATCATTATATCATGTGACCTCTAGGCTTTGGCTAAGGTACCTTTTTGATTAAGCTAACGACAATTGATATTTTGTCTTAGTTTCTGTACTTTATTAAGTCAAACTATATATTTCTTTCTAGCTTTTATGTCCCAAATCAAATATTTAATGAATGCGCTAGATGATAGATTTTCGAAGATGAAACTTTATCAACATAATTCCAATACTTGACAATGTTTCGCCCAAGGAAATCGAGCATTTATAAATATTTGATCAGAGTTTTCTCTGACAATTCTTTTCATCAAGTTGTTAAATCAATAAAGCATATTGTTTACTAAGTTATACCTTTATTTATGAAATTTTATTTCTAATAAAAATTGTTATGCATTAAGTTAAAGATAAATGTGGCTCTTGATTTGTACATTTAATTAAGCGGGGAAAATAGTAATAAAAAATCTACATTTTTATCATTATTTTTGTATCAAATGTAGCTCAAGCATTCAAAATTTAAACGAGTATTTCTACCTTTTTGCCATGTTCAAGCAATAAATAAAATAATATGATCAAAGAAAAAATCATACATAAATGTAAAAATAATCAGTATGATGAAGATGTATTCTCTCTGCTGTATGGCGATATCCATAGACTTGAAAGTTGACTGTCCCATTGTTTATTTATATATGGAGAATTCGAATACTGGATTCTTAATCAAAGAACATCTCTAGACCGAAATTCGAATTTAGCCAATGTTGGACAACACAAAAATCTTATGTTATATCGCGACAAAGAATTTGTAATTTCATCGTAAGGTTGATAACCAAATAGGTAGAACGAGTTAGATCGAGGTGATTACTGAGAAGAAAATTAATGGGGCAACATACAAAAAGCATCATCAAAATTTACTTCTTTTTTTACTGCTTTCTCATAAAGTTAGTTATGTAATTGGTGGTAATTCTATCGGTTTGTGTATTTTCGATGTATCAATAAAAATACATGTTAGAAAAAGAGTAAATACTTATAATGTACAGATGAACCTCTTATACTCGAATGTTATCTTTGTATTTCTGGAAAAACAGTTTACCTATATGAAAGATAAGTAATCCAACTCAAACAAACTGATTATAAATTTAAAATATTAAATTTCATGGGCTTAATATATTATTCTAGATTCATATTTTAATTTGTAAATGTTAATTTAAAAAATCAATTTGCAATGTCTGTAATAACTCATGCCCATTATATATTACTAGTCAGTAAAGAGTTATTATCAAAAATAATCAACTAATAATATCGATAGAAATAATGTATTAACCTCGTATTCATAACTTTTTTTATTTATTACATAAATAAATACGAATTATATAGATTCATGCATCATTTGTAGCTTCTTTATTTCACTGTAACAAAACTATATTGAAATAAAGTTGGATGATTTTAAATGTTTTCTAAAATTGTTATGTCATACATTTTATGGAATAACTTAATAAATTTTCTTTAATGTAAAAATCTTCAAATGACATGCAACAACATTTGTTGAAGGTGTTCAAAATCTCACATAATGTAAATATGAAAAGTTAATATTTATAATTCATCGGAGAGGTCTTTTAAAAATAACATATACTAAATTTTAGACATATAACTCATTTTTTTCAAAAAATCTAATTTGTTTGCAAAAATTAATTACGCGCCAAAATTACATATTAATATAAATTAAGATTATTTATTTCCAAATATAACTAAGGCGCCAAATTATTTATTAACAGAAATAAATATACGCGCCAAAATTTTAAACTGTATAATATTGACCTTGACTATAAAAATTTGGTAATTATTAATTATATACATAGGGTTAATTTTTTTTTTAATGTTCAAAAACATTTTGCATATAAATACATGGAGTCTAATGAGAACAAAAATAATAAATCTATAAATATGGAGAAATTAAATGTTAACACTTATAAGTTTTAGTCGCCTCTGATACCAGCGCAGATTGGTAGAATCTCTATTCCAATTAAGTAGAGATGCCACTAAACGACCATGTTTGCTAAAAATAGAGAATCCACCAAGTCACTGGTGTCTGATGCGGTTAAAACTTAGGAGAAACAATTAATTTTTGCCATATTTTTAGAACACATATCATTGTTATTTTGTTTTTTTATTATACAAAAAAGTTTTTGGCCGAAACCCGTAATGCCCCTTGGCCCGAAACCACAACATGTAACAATAGTTATGTCCCAAGAAACATTTGATCATGTGATCTCTAGGCATTGGCTAAGGTATCTTTTTAGTTAAGCTAACGACAATTGATATTTTGTCTTTGTTTCTCTACTTTATCAATTTAAACTATATATTTCTTTCTAGCTTTCATGTCCCAAATCAAATATTTTAATGAATGCGCTAGATGATAGAATTTCGAAGATGAAACTTTATCAACATAATTCCAATACTTGAAAATGTTTCACCTGAGGAAATCGAACATTTATAAATATTTTATCAGAGTTTTTCTCTGACAATTCTTTTCATCAAGTTGTGAAATCAATAAAGCATATTGTTTACTAAGTTATACCTTTAGTTGTGAAATTTTATCTCTAATATAAATTGTTATGCATTAAGTTAAAGATAAACATGGCTCTTGATTCGTACATTTAATTAAGCTCGGAAAATAGTAATAAAAATTCTACATTTTTATCATTATTTTTGTATCAAATGTAGCTCAAGCATTCAAAATTTAAACGAGTATTTCTACTTTTTTGCCATGTTCAAGAAATAAATAAAATAATATGATAAAAAAAAATCATATATAAATGTAAACATAATAAGTATGATGAAGATGTATTCTCTTTGCTGTATGGCGATATCCATAGACTTGAAAGTTGGATGTCCCATTGTTTATTTCTATCTGGAGAATTAGAATACTGGATTGTTAATCAAAGAACATCTCTAGACCGAAATTAGAATTTAGCTAATGTTGGACAAAACAAAAATCTAATGTTATATCGCGACAAAGAATTTGTAATTTCATCGTAATGTTGATACCCAAATAAGAAGAACGAGTAAGATCGAGGTGATTACTGAGAAGAAAATTAATGAGGCATCTCATAAAATGCATCTTCAAAATTTACTTTAAGATGTTCAAAATCTCACATAATGTAAATATGAAAAGCAATTATTTATAATTCATCGGAGAGATATTTCGAAAATAACATATACTAAATTTTTGACATATAACTCAGTTTTTTCAAAAAACAAATTTGTTTGCACAAATCAATTACGCGCCAAAATTACATATTATTATAAATTAATAACATCCTAAAATTATTTATTACCAAACATAATTAAGGCGCCAAATTATTTATTAACAGAAATAAATAACGCGCCAAAATTTTAAACTGTATAAAATTGACCTTGACTATAAAAATTTGGTAATTGTTAATAATATACATAGGGGTAATTTTTGTTTTAATCTTCAGAAACATTTTGCATATCATGGAGTCAGATGAGAACAAAAACAATAAATTTTTAAATATGGAGGAATTAAATGTTAACACTTATAATTTTTAGTCGCCTCTGATACCAGCGCAGATTGGTAGATTCTCTATTCTAATTAAGAAGACATGCCACTAAACGACCATGTTTGCTAAAATAGAGAATCCACCAAGTCTCTGGTGTTTGATGCGGTTAAAACTTAGGAGAAACAATTAAATTTTGCCATATTGTTAGAACACATATCATAGTTATTTTTTATCAATATTATAATACGAGAAGGTTTTTGGCCGAAACCCGTAATCACCCTTTGTCCGAAACCACGACATGTAACAATAGTTATGTCCCAAGAGTCATTTGATCATGTGACCACTAGGCTTTGGCTAAGGTACCTTTTTAGTTAATCTAACGAGAATTGATATTTTGTCTTTGTTTCTCTACTTTTTTTAAGTCAAACAATATATTTCTTTCTAGCTTTTATGTCCCAAATCAAATATTTAATGAATGCGCTAGATGATAGATTTTCGAAGATGAAACTTTATCAACATCATTCCAATACTTGAAAATGTTTCACCCCCGGAAATTGAGCATTTATAAATATTTGATCAGAGTTTTTCTCTGACAATTCTTTTCATCAAGTTGTGAAATCAATAAAACATATTTTTTACTAAGTTATACCTTTATTTGTGAAATTTTATCTCTAATAAAAATTGTTATGCATTAAGTTAAAGATAAACATGGCTCTTGATTCGAACATTTAATTAAGCGGGGAAAATAGTAATAAAAATTCAACATTTTTATCAATATTTTTCTATCAAATGTAGCTCAAGCATTCAAAATTTAAACGAGTATTTCTACTTTTTGGCCATGTTCAAGCAATAAATAAAATAATATGATAAAAGAAAAAATCATATATAAATGTAAAAATAATTAGTATGATGAAGATGTATTGTCTTTGCTGTATGGCGATATCCATAGACTTGAAAGTTAACTGTCTCATTGTTTATTTCTATATGGAGAATTAGAATACTGGATTCTTAATCAAAGAACATCTCTAGACCGAAATTGGTATTTAGCCAATGTTGGACAACACAAAAATGTGATGTTGTATCTCAACAAAGAATTTGTAATTTCATCGTAAGGTTGATAACCAAATAAAAAGAACGAGTTAGATCGAGGTGATTACTGAGAAGAAAATTAATGAGGCATCTCATAAAAAGCATCCTCAAAATTTACTTATTTTTTTATTGCTTTCTCATAAAGTTAGTTATGTAATTGGTGGTAATTCTATCAGTTTTTGTATTTTCGATGTATCAATAAAAATACATGTTAGAAAAAGAGTAAATACTTAAAATGTAGAGATGAACCTCTTATACATGATTGTTATCTTTGTATTTCTGGGAAAACAATTTGTCTATATGAAAGATAAGTATTCCAACTCAAACAAACAGATTATAAATTTGAAATATTAAATTTCATGGGCTTAATGTATTATTCTAGATTCATATTTTAATTTGTAAACGTTAATTTAAAAAATCAATTTGCAATGACAGTAATAACTCGTGCTCATTATATATTACTACTCACTAAAGAGTTATTATCAAAAATAATCAACCAACAATATCGATATAAATAATGAAATAACCTCGTATTCATAATTTTTTTTATTTATTACATAAATAAATACGAATTATATAGATTCATGCATCATTTGTAGCTTCTTTATTTCACGGTAACAAAACTATATTTATATAAAGTTGGATGATTTTAAATGTTTTCTAAAATTGTTATGTCATACATTATATGGAATAACTTAATAAATTATCTTTAATGAAAAAAACTTCAAATGACATGCAATAACATTTGTTCAAGGTGTTCAAAATCCCACATAATGTAAATATGAAAAGATAATATTTATAATTCATCGGAGAGGTCTTTCAAAAATAACATATACTAAATTTTAGACATATAACTCATTTTTTTCAAAAAAAACTAATTTGTTTGCAAAAATCAATTACGCGCCAAAATTACATATTAATATAAATTAATAACATCCTAAAATTATTTATTACCAAACATAACTATGGCGCCAAATTATTTATTAACAGAATTAAATAAAGCGCCAAAATTTTAAACTGTATATAATTGACCTTGACTATTATAATTTGGTAATTTTTAATTATATACATAGGGTTAATTTTGTTTTAATCTTCAAAAACATTTTGCATATAAATACATGGAGTCTGATGAGAACAAAAATAATAAATCTATAAATATGGAAAAATTAAATGTTAACACTTATAAGTTTTAGTCGCCTCTGATACCAGCGCAGATTGGTAGATTCTCTATTCTAATTAAGAAGACATGCCACTAAAC
>JAHZTW010000165.1:13656-35642 GCA_020283515.1 Alliaria petiolata | reverse complement strand
GCTTTCAAGACCCCTATTGGGAGATCACCATTCTCTCTTCTCTATGGGAAATCCTGTCACTTACCCGTGGAGCTTAAGTACAAGGCGTTGTGGGCAATTAAACTCCTAAACTATGATATCAAGACCGCTCAAGAGAAAAGGTTGATCAATCTCCAAGAACTAGATGAGATCCGTTTGGAAGCCTTTGAGAGCTCAAAGGTCTTCAAGGAAAGGACCAAGGCATTCCATGACAAGAAGCTGAGACCAAAGGAATTCAAGGCTGGAGATAGAGCATTGCTATACAACTCTCGGTTGAAGTTGTTCCCGGGAAAGTTGAAGTCTAGATGGTCCGGTCCTTTCACAATCAAGGAAGTCTTGCCCTATGGAGCAGTCACCCTCTTTGGCCAAGGAGGTGGAGAGTTCACTGTGAATGGCCATAGACTGAAGATGTACTTGGGCAGTGGTACAGTCGTAGAGGCAAGGAGCATCCCTCTTCAAGATCCTCCACACGCCTAAGGGTTTGAAAAGTCGAGCTAAAGACGTTAAACAAGCGCTCTTGGGAGGCATTCCCATGGTTATCTTTGTACATATTGCATTTTTGTTTTCAAATAACGTGTTTTCTAGTGTTGTGGATGACAGATTTGAATTGAGGAGGTGGAGCCAAGAGTAAAAGCTTGCCAAGAAAATGTTGGCGCTGTAACGAGCTGCGCATCGACCTACTAAGGTCGATATAGCTCTTACATGGAATTTGGCGGAGCTGCATCGGGCTTTTGTATCGACCTACGAAGGTCGATACAAGTGAACCAGGGAAAACCTGACTCCTGTATCGGGCATCTGTATCGAGCTACCTAGCTCGATACAGTTTTAAAAAGCCCCGTCTGAAAGTGTATCGAGCTATGTATCGGACTACTAAGCTCGATACACTCCTTTTCCAGGTAAGTCAATAGGGTTGACATAAACCGGGACGCCCTACTTCTTCTTCCCCAAATCGAAAATTCCCCATTTCTCCGCCACCACTCGCGAATCTCGCCCCATCCTCAATACTCAACCAAATTTCAAAATTTCAAGCTCCATTAGCTCACATTCTTGTCCTTGCATAGAATTTCGTACCCACCTCTGTCCACTATCAATTTCATCCACGAGGTAAAACAATTTTGAACCCCATTTTTTCTACCTTGCTCTAACGGTGAAAAATATAAGGGATTATGTGCTAGGATGTTGGAATTGATGATTTGGGGGTTGGGTATTGATCGATTACGTTAAGGGAGCAAGATTCAATTGCCATAATAGGATTTCAAGGGGAAATTTTTGAAAATCATGCATGTAGGGTTCATGGAGCGAAAATCTCAATTCCCCTCTTGAAACTTATTAGATTTAGGGATTTTCATATGCATTAGCTTACACTCATCACCCTTAAGGATAGCCAGCAGAGAGTACTAGGATTTGGGCAACTTGAAATTTTGAAAATTTTTGCTTTGCCAAAATTCCTCTAAGTGTCCTTGATTAGTTGTTCTTTCGCTAATGCCTACCCGAGCTTTGATTGTTTTATAGGCACAATGGCATCACGAGATGGAGCTTGGTACTCGGCAAGAAGATTAGCATATTTTTCGAGTTGGACCGCCGAGGAGAATCGAGCAAAGTTGAGACTTGAGAAGATGTATTATGAGCCCACCAAGTTTGCGAGCAGGGCTTTCCTACAAGGAGTTGGGATGTTGGACTCGTTCGACATTCTCCTCGGAAGAATGGAGCTCTCTTGTATCGCGACGATGGACCACCCGACGTACCCGGAGGCCACCATGCACTTCCTCTAGACATTGGATCTCTCCTACGACGATCCAAGCTCTCCTTCCCCATCGACGGGTCAGATAATGTTCAAGATTCGGGATACCACTTTCTCCCTATCGATGCAAGAGCTGTGCCAAGTCTACAACTTCAATGATGAGGCGCACCTCGAGGATTTCCCCCAATTCGAGTCGGCTCGTTCTCTCTGGAACTTAATTGGCCAAGGGAACTTCAGGAACAACAAGGTCAAGACCGTGAGGGTGAGGAACCCATTGTTCAGATACATCCTCCAACTTCTTGCCAACACACTCACGGGAAGGAGCACATCCACCACCGTATCCGCGAACGAGCTTTGCTTCCTTTTTCAAGGAGTAAAGGAGACCTTAAGGGATGAGGGGTGGATGACGGGAGACTTAGAGGGCCCGGTTGATGACAACTTTGGGGAAGATGTGAACTACGGTTGTGTCTTAGCATCTTCCCTAATGAAGTACAAAGCTTGGGCGTTGATGTCTCGACCATGCTCGGTATACATAAGGGGTTTCCTCACCCCAATCTTCATCAAGGTGGGGCTCGGCTTGTCCACGTTCGGGACATGCTTGGATCGAGCTTACATGGATCACAATGCCATGGGAGCCATGGGTTTTTGCGGACCTCCTCTCGCCCCGAACACATACGCCCATCACTTCACCGACACGGAGAATAGAAAAAGGGAATGTATCTTCCCAGACCCGGAGTTGGAGCTAATGGGTAGTCTCGAGAACATGGAGTTCCTTCCATCCGTAGAGGAGTGCTACAGGCCCTTAGGAAGCACACCCGAAGTCCCCATCTCCATAGACGACTCCTCCTCCGAATCCTCCTCCTCCACCGACTACTCCGAGGATTGAGGTACCACTCCAAAACCACTGTAAATACCATTTAGTTTTTATTTTTGTTTGCATTTTGAAATCTTCTCCAAGCTTGGATTACACAAGGGACTGTGTAATTTAAGTTTGGGGGAGTATGGTGTATTTGAAATTGTGTTTTGTGAGTCTTATTTTTATTTTATGCATATGCATTCATTTAAGGCATAGAAAAACCAAACAAATTGGAAAAATTTCGAAAATTTCAAAAAAAAATAGCATGTAGTTGCATTTGCATATGTCACATAAGTAGGATTGAGTCTAGCTTTCATATAGGTTTGCATTCTTGCATATGGGACAATGATATATTTTTCCTTGTAAGGTGTCTAGCTCATGAATTAGTTCAAGGCCCTAGTTAGTAGCTCTTTGATGCTTGAAGTGCAAATTTTGAAAGTAAAAGTTGAACCCTACTTGGACCTCACCATTTGAAACTTAAGTCTAAATTGAAGCAAGCTTTGAATAGAAACCAACTCTCTTAAATTTGAACTTAATTTGAATGAACAATTATCATGGTCATGCATTGTTAGAGAACTTGTGGATACCATATACATATTTGGGTTTTCTTCTCTCCTTTTGCCACTCTTGTTAACCCAAATAGCCGACTCTCATCTTTAGAGCGGTTAAGATCAAGCACCCTAGCCAAGCTTTCTTTGAGACCTCTACCTTATTGAGTGCATTAGGCCTTTTTCATCTTGTGAACTTAGCAAAAAGTGTTGAGTTTAGAGCGACAAGGATAGGCTTCCATGTAGCTAGCTCGAGACAATGAGCTAGGTGATAGGTTAGGCTTCTTGGGTGGTGATTTTAGCTTGACAATGAGTATGAAAGAAATGAGTTTGGTAAAGTTGAGGTGGTGAGAAGGGGAAAACGAAAATTTTGAGACAAGTGTTGGCAATGTGTATTATGGTCTAAGTGTTTAAAAGAAAGTCCTCTAGAAATAAAAAGTAAAGGAGCCACGAAAAAGAAAAAGAAAATATATATGGCTAAGTTAAGAAAAGGAAGAGGATATCAAAGTATAAAAGAAAAGAGATTGAAGTGAAAGTGTGCCAACACTTGTGGTTGTAGAAGATGTTTTCCCTAAGTGTTTAAAAGAAAAGAAAAAGTGTTTGATCTTCTTGTGGGTTTGGCGAATTGCCTTGTAATGGGTAGCCTAGGTTGGACTTGGTGAGTGAGCTTAAAAGAAAATGAGAGTGAAGACATTTGTGTTACAAAGGGTAGATGGAAGTTTGTCCTCGTATGCATAGGTTGCTTTTTACTCTTAGCAGTTTGCCAAAGTTCACTTGTTCATTGAGAGATCCCATAGCATTGGAACCCCATGAAGTTGAGATCATTTTCGTCTCAAAACCTTACCCAAAACCAAACAAGTTCGCTAGCATTGCATGATTCATGATCCATGGTTACTACTTAATGAATGTTAAAGAGTTGGTGAAAATGAATGCTTGTGTCGATTGAGGCTTGAGTTCACTTGAATTAGTATGGGTATGGCTAGGCCTTTTGGAGTAGAGTTTGCATTAAGAGCATCCTAGAATTAAGAACTAGGACCATTGAATTGATCCATTTGCTTGACACATTTGGATTTGAGTCCCCACTTTCAAACCTCTCTCTTGGATTTGTCATGTTTGTTTGCTTGAGGGCAAGCAAAAGGCAAGTTTGGGGGAGTTGATATACTCATAAATTAACATGTTTTAGCACCCATTTTAGATAGCTTTGCATTCATTTATGCATTCATTTAGATACTTTTAGTCCAAATTGCATCCATATTAGAGTTTAGCAAGTTTTAGCTTAGCTAGTTGCATATTGTGCATATTAAGTCCCAATTAGGTACTTTGGAGGCTTGAAGGACCTCTTTGGAGAGTTGGGTGACAAGGAGGAAGAAAAGAAGGGAGCCAAAACATGAAGCAGACAATCTTTAGAAGTGTATCGACCTTGGTGTCGACCTACCAAGGTCGATATAGCTCGGCAGGAAGACGGAGCGCGCGTATGATATCTCTGTAAATAACATGTTTTTAACACATATTTCATGCTAGTTAGGACTTCATTCTTGCACTTTCATCTTAGTTTTCATCACATCTTCACCCATGATAGGATTAGATGCATTAGGTTAGGTTTCTGCATAGTCTTGCATGTTTGGAGTGTTTTCTCAGGTGCTTAGGATGGTCNAGCTTGTTTCAAAACTTTGATTTTTATGTTATCTTAAAGTTTTAAGTATTATCGCTTAGTGTATTTCAAGAAAGCTTATTCCTTTTCTTATTTTCGACTATCTTGCAACCCATGAGTTACCTTCTTATCCTTATGGATCTTGAGGTTTCTCAAATGGTGCGTGAGTAGTCTATATCGGTTTCGGGATAAGGGTATGGAAAATAAGTTAAAGTCCCAATCTTTGATGCAGATCTATTCTTAATCCATCTTAATCCTTTCTTATTTGATACTATTAATGCTTAGTCATCTTCGCTATTTGACCTTTGCCATTGAGCTTCTTCAAACAAACGCCATGTTTGAATGTTTGCAAGGACCAATCTTATAAGAGATTCGCTCATCCTAGCCTAAGGGATTAGATGTCTAGGGAGCGTTTTGGCATTAGTAGGGTTGTTTAATAAAGCTTGTCATTTTCATGGATCACTACGTGAGAGCGAGGTTAGGTTATGAGATGGCAAAGAGATTTATACCACGAAGGTGGATTTATCTAGATCGTGAACTCTGCGCTAAAGGATCAGCCTTATAGGGAGTAAATCTTGCATCAAAGAAAGGTCTTTAACGTATCAGACCCGAAAACCCCTTGTCCCTTGAATCGATTCCCATTTTCTTTTCCAAGTTCGTTTCTTTAACTACCATATCTTTCATTCCTTAGCAACGCTTAGTTTTAATACCTGTTTTCCTGTTATTGTTACAATCTAGGTGATAGATTCCTACCATTTCAACCATTCAATCTCTCTTAGCTTGTAAAAGAATACCATGAATGCAGTAACTTGAACTCTCCCATCGGATTGATAAGACCCATAACCTATACTACATTCNGATAGATTCCTACCATTTCAACCATTCAATCTCTCTTAGCTTGTAAAAGAATACCATGAATGCAGTAACTTGAACTCTCCCATCGGATTGATAAGACCCATAACCTATACTACATTCAGTTATAAGTAGTGGGTAATTGACTGAGTAGAACCCATAGAAATAGCTACTTTTCAATTGGCGCCGTTGCCGATTTGGATGAATGAAGAGTATTGCATTTCAGATTCTTAGCAAGACTAAGATTTACTTTACTTTTAGACTCTGACTACGCTCCTTGAGACTTTTTCCGCAGGTACTAATACAAACAAGTTCAGATGGACAACACGTACCATCAACAAGCAGGAATGAATGATGTACAACGGGAACAAGCCGATCTACAGCGTCAACAACGTCTCATCGGCGAATGTGACTCCCCAACCAACTACAGAACACGAATCAGTATTACCCCACCCTCAAGTGATGCTGGTTACGAGATAAAGAGTGGTATGCTTGCCATGGTCTGGAACAACAAATATCAGGGTGAAGCCGTGGAAGACCCCCTGGACCACCTTGATGATTTCGAGAAAATCTGTTCTTTGACAAAACAAGAAAGAATCTCGGAAGACGGATTCAAGCTATGACTTTTTCCATTTTACCTTGGAGGCAGAGCTCACCAATGGGAAAAGACGCTCAAATCGGGATCTATAACAACGTGGGATGAATGCAAACGAGCCTTCCTCAAGAAATTCTTCTTGCCGTCAAGAACAGCGAAACTGCGATTGGATATCTCCACGTTCACCCAACTAGAAGAAGAGCGATTCAGTGAAGCTTGGGAACGTTTAAAAGGGTACACACTAAAATGTCCCCATCATGGCTACTCAAGCTCCTCACTACTAAGTATCCTCTATAGAGGTGTGTCAAAGAAATATAAGGATCAGCTGGATACTGCAAGCAATGGCATCTTCCTCGGCCAAGACGTGGACGATGGAATAAACCTTGTCGAGAATATGGCTACAAGTGATAGTAATTACGAGGACGACATTGACAACGAAACAACTGAGCTGAACAACTAGAGGGAAAACGAGGTAATGCACCTACAAGCCGGTTTGGACGCTTTACTAAAAGGCCAACAAGTTCAAGACGCTAAAGTAGCGAGTATCGGGGTAGTATCGACGGGCAGCGGCCGATATGGAGACACAGTCATCACCAACGACCACAGACAATATGGCGACACAACAACTTCGACTACACATCCTAATCTAGCTACTCAGCACAATGCTAATGCATACACCCAGCAGGCTTACACCTCTCCCCAATATTACCCTCAACATCAACAATATCAAGCTCCATACCCACCACCACCATATGGACATTACGGTTTCTACCCACAACAACCGCACGATTCTGACATCAAGAATCTCCTAACTCAGCTGGTCCAGAGTCACTGCAGTAGCAACTAGGATATTAAATCAATCAATTCAAGGTTGGATAGGCAGGAAGAACATATACGGCTAATACAACAACCAATGCACTATGAAACCAATCCATAACCAGCCTACGTCCACGCCGTAACTATACGAAGTGGAAAGACTCTTGCACCAAAAGATCAAGCTCCGCAAATCAGGGAGGACGCTTCCGACCTAGTGGGGGGGATAGCTTTGAAAAATCAGAAGTTAACAACGAGGTAGAAGAAGTTCAAGAGAGTGTTGAAGACCAGCTCTTCACCAAACTCATAGTACAGAATATCTGGATTAAGCCGACACTTGCAGCCCGTTTTGAGAAACCCAAAGAGCTACGGTTTGTCCCCCCTGCATACAAACCTCCTTACCCTTTTCCAGGAAGATTCAAGAAAGAACTCCTCGAGAAATACAGAGCTCAGTTTGCAGAGCATCTAAAGAAAGTGGAACTCACCATGCCGCTCATGGATGCTTTGGCATTGGTACCGCCATACCAAAAATTCATAAAAGATGCAATCTTAGCAAGAACAAAGGAACTCCAATGCATGATGGTAATGACACATGAGTGTAGCGCCATTATACAGAATAAGGTAGTGCCGAACAAGTTAGACGATCCGAGAAGCTTCACTCTCCCGTGTTCAATTGGTCCACTCACACTCAACAATTGCCTTTGCGATCTAGGAGCAAGTATGAGCCTCATGCCACAGTCAATAGCCAAACGACTGGGTTTCACATCCTACAAGCCAAGCCGAATATCTCTGATACTGGCAGACCGATCCATAAGGTTGCCAAAGGGGCTGCTCGAAGACGTTCCCATCCGGATTTGTGATATCGAGGTACCAACCGATTTTGTGGTGCTCGAAATGGACGAAGAACCGCGAGATCCTCTAATCCTTGGGAGGCCCTTTTTAGCCACGGCATGGGCAGTGATTGATGTGAAGAAAGGCAAGATTAAGCTCAATTTTGGAAAGGACATCATCCTCAGGTTCGACATAAAAGAGGTTATGAAGAAACCTACTATAGGAGGAAAAGTCTTCTGGGTGGATGCAATGGATGAGCTAAACGATGAACTTTTTGAAGAACTTTCCTTGAAAGATCCGTTGCTAGTCGCTTTGACAAAAGGGAAGAAGCAGCATGGACATATGGAGGAAGAAAGTGAAGTATATGTCATGCATCTGGATGCAAGGAAAGCCATTGGGATGATGAGTTTCCCGAAGACCTAGAGCATGGAAGGCATAAAGTCGCTTGGGGAACAAAAGAAGGAACATATCGAGGTCAAGCCGATATGAGTGCAACGAGCTCGGTCAACCAGTGCATACGCGAGGATTGGAGCGAATTGGATGCCCTGAAACTTGAGCTCAAGCCACTACCAGATAGGCTACGGTACACTTTCTTGGGACTCAACTCCACATATCTAGTTATTGTTAATGAAGATCTAAGTGATTATGAGTTAAATTCACTCCTTAAGGAGTTGAGAAAGTATAGGAGAGCTCTTGGGTACACACTAAGTGACATCAAGGGTCTCTCTCCTACGCTTTGCACTCACATGATTCACTTAGCTGATGAAAAAACTTCCTCCATTAAACACCGAAGGCGTTTAAACCCAAATTTAATGGAAGTGGTCAAGAAAAAAAAATTAAAACTTTTAGAAGCTTGCGTAATTTACCCCATTAGTGATAGCACTTGGGTATCTCCTGTCAATGTGGTACCTAAAAAAGGGGGTATCACTGTCGTAAAAATGAAAAGGAGGAATTAATCCCTACTAGGACCATAACCGGTCATAGGATGTGCATTGATTATAGAAAACTTAATTCAGCCACTAGAAAATACCATTTCCCCCTCCCTTTCATCGACCAAATGCTGGAAAGGCTAGCTAACCATCCATACTACTGTTTTCTGGATGGCTATAGCGGCTTCTTCCAGATACCGATTCACCTAAACGACTAAGAGAAAACCACATTCACATGCCCGTATGGTACCTTTGCATATCGAAGGATGCCATTTGGGTTATGTAATGCACCAGCAACCTTTCAAAGATGTATGATGTCTATTTTCTCTGACCTTATAGAGGAAATGGTAGAGGTATTCATGGACGATTTCTCTGTATATGGTTGCTCTTTTGGTGTTTGTTTGTCGAATTTGTGCAGGGTTCTCAAGCGATGTGAAGAGACAAACTTAGTACTGAATTGGGAGAAATGCCATTTCATGGTCAGAGAAGGGATAGTGCTTGGT
Organism: Alliaria petiolata; assembly: GCA_020283515.1. Classification (NCBI taxonomy): domain Eukaryota; kingdom Viridiplantae; phylum Streptophyta; class Magnoliopsida; order Brassicales; family Brassicaceae; genus Alliaria; species Alliaria petiolata. The sequence continues at coordinate 26,305 of JAHZTW010000165.1, read as the reverse complement.
CACAAGATATCAGAGAGAGGTATCGAGGTTGATAAGGCGAAAATAGACGTCATGATGCATTTGAAGCCTCCCACCACATTGAAGAAAATTCGTAGTTTCCTTGGGCATGCAGGCTTCTATAGGAGGTTCATCCGTGATTTCTCCAAGATCGCTAGGCCACTCACTAGGCTCTTATGCAAGGAAGCTGAGTTTATCTTCTATGAAGATTGCCTTCAAGCTTTCACTATGATCAAGGACGCTCTCGTGAGTGCTCCCATAGTCCAAGCCCCTGATTGGAGTCTTCTATTCGTGATTATGTGTGATGCAAGCGATTATGCCGTGGGTGCTGTTCTCGGACAAAGAAAAGACAAAAAGTTACATGTGATCTACTATGCAAGCCGGACGCTAGATGATACCCAAGTAAAGTACGCCACAACCGAGAAAGAGTTATTAGCAGTTGTGTTTGCCTTTGAGAAATTAAGAAGCTACTTGGTGGGATCAAAAGTGATCGTTTACACGGACCATGCTGCACTAAGTTATATCTATGCGAAAAAGGACACCAAGCCGAGACTGCTAAGGTGGATTCTCTTACTACAAGAGTTTGATATGGAGATCCTAGACAAAAAGGAAGTAGAGAATGGCGTAGCCGATCACCTGTCCCGGATGAAGATAGATGATTTGGTTCCTATCAATGATGCCTTACCGGAGGAATAACTCATGATAGTGGATGTCCTTGGAGGGATGTACCGAGTGAATCAAAGTCTAGAGACTGTCGCCGGCATGGAAGAGAACACCATTCCTTGGTATGCATACTATATCAATTACTTGGTGAGTGGAGATGTGCCGAACGATCTAGATGCCTACCGAAGAAAAAAATTCTTCAAGGACATTAACTATTTTTTCTATGACGAACCGTATCTCTTTAAAAGAGGGTTAGACGGGATCTACAGAAGATGTGTATCTAAGGTAGAAGCGAAAGGGATCTTGTTCCATTGCCACGGTTCAGCCTATGGTGGTCACTTTGCCACATTCAAAACCGCAACAAAAATCCTACATGCATGATTCTGGTGGGCGAGTCTATTCAAAGACACTCACGAGTATGTCTCCTCCTGCGAAGCGTGCCAAAGAAAAGGAAACATCAGCAAGCGAGACGAAATGCCACAAAACCCGATATTGGAAGTCGATATCTTTGATGTTTGGGGAATAGACTTCATGGGACCGTTTCCGTCCTCTTACGACAATAAGTATATACTAGTTGCGGTTGACTACGTCTCAAAATGGGTCGAAGCAGTTGCCAGCCCTACCAATGATGCAAAGGTGGTACTAAAACTATTCAAGTCAACCATCTTCCCAAGGTATGAGATTCCAAGAGTAGTGATAAGTGACGGTGGTAGTCATTTTATCAACAAGCTGTTCGAAAACCTCCTGAAGAAACATGGGGTCAAGCATAAGGTGGCCACACCGTACCATCCGCAGACAAACGGGCAAGTAGAGATATCCAATAGCGAGATCAAGGCGATATTGGAAAAAACGGTCGGGGCAACAAGGAAAGACTCGTCAGCAAAGTTGGATGACGCTCTATGGGCATACCGAACTGCTTTCAAAACACCCATAGGAAGATCTCCATACGCACTTCTATATGGCAAGGCATGTCACCTGCCCGTAGAACTCGAGTACAAGGCTCTATGGGCCATCAAACTCTTGAATTTTAACATCAAGACAGCTCAAGAGAAGAGGCTGATAAACCTACACGAGCTGGAAGAAATCCGTTTGGAAGCATTCGACAGTTCGCGGATCTACAAGGAGAAAACAAAAGTCCTCCACGACAAGAAGATCAAACCGAAAGAGTTCGCACCAGGGAATCAAGTGCTGCTGTACAACTCAAGACTGAGACTGTTCCCCGGGAAGTTGAAATCGCGATGGTCCGGACCATACACCATCAAGGAAGTATTGCTATATGGAGTTGTGACACTGGTTGGAAAGGAAGGAGCGGATTACACAGTAAACGGACACAGACTGAAGCCGTATTTGGGAAATGAGAAATACCAAGTTTTGGAAGCAACCGTGGTTCGTCTCCAAGACCCCAACAAAGCTTAAACGACCTGGAAAAGTCAAGCTATGAGACTCTAAACAAGCGCTCTTGGGAGGCAACCCAAGCTTATCCTTTTACCTTATTTTGCTGTTTTTCTCTTTACTTTACAATTCTCAAGAATAATTACTAGTGGCATCGGTGATTTAGATATCAAGACACGAGATGTCGGGGAACCATAACGGGAAGAAGTCTGGAAGAATTGTTCATTACGGGCGTGAAACCCATGTACCGGCCAATGTGAACGACGAATCCTTTGATATTGGTTCGTGGTCACTGTCTAAAGCCGTTATAGAAACATGATCTGGCTAGTACAAATGGATTCACCCCGTAACGAACCACTCGACACCGGATTTCTCCAACGGACAAAGACCGAAATGACCAGAGGTACCACTCCGGAGCTATTCTACATAAGCATTTTTCTTTTCATTTTTTCTTTTTGCTGAGTTTTTGCATTTTCTTAAGACCGTATTCTTTCTCACTTCTATCACACAGGGACTGTGTGATTTAAGTTTGGGGGAGTACGTAGTACATGCATTACTTAGATTAACCATCATGCATTCATTAAACTTGCATAGAAAATAACAAAAAAAAAAATTTAAAAATTTTGTTCCACAAAAAAAGATTCATGTAGTTGCATCTCCATTTTAGGATCGAGTCTAGATGCATTCATTTAGGATTCATAAGCATTCGCATAAGGTGTTAAGTGTAGAGAATCTTTGTAAATAGAAATTTTTAAGTCATGAATTCAATGCCTTAGTTCTTGTTTGTTTGTTGCATTTTGAATTAGACTGAGCTTAAGGCAGCACCACATTTGGAATTCGTCTTGTGAGATTCGGTTTTAACTTGATGCATTGTGACTTGAACCATTTTTCTTATGAACTTGAACCGTTAAAATGAAAATTTAATTATCTCATTCTTATTTGTCGATCAACTCATAGATTTCACTTGGACTCTCTTTCCCTTTTGACCACTCTTCTGCTAGTCCAAGTACCACACCACACCCAAAGCCTAAACCTTTGTTTTAAGCCATAAACACTTTTTTGAGAGCATGTGAGGCCTTTGCACCATTTTCGAATCTTCTTAGGCAAAAAGTGTTGGGTTTACGCCGACAAGCTTAGATTTCCATGTAGATGTTGGCTCACATCTCGAGTCAACACTAGGTTAGGTGGTGTAGATACTGAAACGGCTTGATACCAAAATTTGAGGCCGATATTGCTGGTTAGACTAGGAAAAGGGGGTGGGTTCCGATTGCTGATACATTGACAGAAAAGGAAAAAGAAGAAAACCACAGAGTCAGACGGGGACACGTATAAGGAGATGGCGGCACCAAAAAGCTTGGAAACAAAAGAAGAAAAAGGCGATCCCAAAATAAAGCAAAAGAAAGCCAATCAACAAAGTCTAAATTCGGCCAACACCACCAAAGGTGAAACGCAAAGAACGAAACAATGAAGCCAGAAAGCCGAAACCGATCTCCAACAAAGAAGAAGTCCCCCGAAATGACCAGTAAAGGTAATATCGAGGAGTAATAACGGGTATAAGGCGAAATGCCAAAGCAAAGGGTAGCTTAGGAAGGGAGGAATTAGACTAAGGTAGAAAACGAAATAGGTGTTCGGGTAGATGGAAGTCTATCCTTGTATGCATCCATTGGTTTTTACCCTTAGCATTTTGCATTAAGAAGATTCCTTTCATGAGTGATCCCACTTAAACACTTAACCCGTTCGCATTACGAGTTCATATTTATATCGTGACCTTATCCTGAACCAAGTGAGTTAATTGACAGGCATGAATGAGATCCACGTTTTAAATTTCTTAATGAATGTGAAAGGGAATTGGTAATTTGAATGTGCATCTAAGTTATGATTTATTTTGCTTGATTTTGTGATGAATGTGGCTAAGGCTTTTTGGATAGGTAGAATTCGACTTGCATCCTAGAAACCTGAACTTAGACATTGAGTTGATTTCTTTTAAATGGCGTTTTGGATTCAAACTTACACCTTTTCTTTTAAAACCTCACCCATCCGGTTGGCTTTTGCTTGAGGACAAGCAAAAAGGCAAGTTTGGGGGTGTTGATATCTCTGTAAATTACATGTTTTTAACACATATTTCATGCTAGTTAGGACTTTCATCTTAGTTTTCATCACATCTTCACCCATGATAGGATTAGATGCATTAGGTTAGGTTTCTGCATAGTCTTGCATGTTTGGAGTGTTTTCTCAGGTGCTTAGGATGGTCCGAAGAAGAAACTAAGAAGGGAGATCACAAATAGAGGATGAGCAGGTGATATCGAGCATGGATCACGACCCCGAAGCCGATATAGACAAGCGCACGATGAAACTCGACGAGTAGCAGAGAATTAGTCCTGAAAGGAACACATCGGAGCGAAGATCCAGCAAGAGGATTCCATGAAGACAGATATCGAAGCAAGGCACCGGGAAGTACCCGATTCGAGTAACAAGGAAGGCGAGCCTTCACGACATGATCCTGAAACACTTGCCCGACATGGAGACTGCCCGAAAAATCAGAAGAGTTAGCATATCGGCTTGCTCACCACGACTTGAGCCCGAAACGGTAAAGTCCAAAATAGTACCATTTCGGGAAAGTGGTCCCAACGTTTTAGGTTTTTCCTCTTTTATGGATAAATACTTGTCCTCCACTCTTATTTTTTATTACGCTTTCTAGTTTTATTTTCTGTCTTCTCTTTAAAAAAACAGAGAACTACTTTGTATTTTCACCATTGAAGCTTGTTTCAAAGCTTTGATTTTATGCTATCTTGAAGTTTTAAGTATTATCGCTTAGTGTATTTCAAGAAAGCTTATTCCTTTTCTTATTTTCGACTATCTTGCAACCCATGAGTTACCTTCTTATCCTTATGGATCTTGAGGTTTCTCAAATGGTGCGTGAGTAGTCTATATCGGTTTTGGGATAAGGGTAGGGAAAATAAGTTAAAGTCCCAATCTTTGATGCAGATCTATGCTTAATCCATCTTAATTTTTTCTTATTTGATACTATTAATGCTTAGTCATCTTCGCTATTTGACCTTTGCCATTGAGCTTCTTCAAACAAACGCCATGTTTGAATGTTTGCAAGGACCAATCTCATAAGAGATTCACTCATCCTAGCCTAAGGGATTAGATGCCTAGGGAGCATTTTGGCATTAGTATGGTTGTTTAATAAAGCTTGTCATTCTCATGGATCACTACGCGAGAGCGAGGTTAGCGCTAAGGTGGATTTATCTAGATCGTGAACTCTGCGCTAAAGGATTAGCCTTATAGGGAGTAAATCTTGCATCAAAGAAAGGTCTTTAACGTATCTGACCCGAAAACCCCTTGTCCCTTGAACCGATTCCCATTTTCTATTGCAAGTTCGTTTCTTTAACTACCATATCTTTCATTCCTTAGCAACACTTAGTTTTAATACATGTTTTCCTGTTATTGTTACAATCTAGGTGATAGATTCCTACCATTTCAACCATTCAATCTCTCTTAGCTTGTAAAAGAATACCATGAATGCAGTAACTTGAACTCTCCCATCGGATTGATAAGACCCATAACCTATACTACATTCGGTTATAAGTAGTGGGTCATTGACTGAGTAGAACCCATAGAAATAGCTACTTATCAGCGTATCGGGCATTCGTATCGGACTGCTAAGGTCGATACACGTCTCATCCGAAGATTGAAGAATGGCGTATCGGGCATCTGTGTCGAGCTACCAAGCTCGACACACTCATTGACGAAAGCTTTAGCAGCGTATCGAGCTGCGTATCAATGCCCGATTTTCAGGCTTAAACCGGGTCAATATCCGGTTTGTTCCGGATTGACCCGGGTCGTCCACTGTTCACTATAAATAGGAAATAACCTAATTTTTCCTAAGTATCTTTTTAATCTCTTGTTGTTGTTCAGAAAACTTTTCCTTTTGGTTTCTAAGTAATTTTGTAAGACATTTGTTTAAATTTATGTATTCTAGTATTTATATCTTTTAATCTTTCATCTTCTATCTCTCTAATCATGTTTATCTCTATCTCTTTCATAGGATTTGAGGGATTAACCATGATTAGTGAGTAGTTTCTTTAGGATCTAAGGATGGGTTAGATCTAGGGTGTTTTAAGGATTAATCTAGATGCCTAAGGTTAGATCTTCTCATTTTCCTCTTTGTTTAGTGTTTTAAATGCTAGTTTAGCCTTGATCATGCTAAAACTAGGCCTTAGGGAATTTCACACCCACAAGGTGTTTGATGAAATTCCCCAACCAACTAAACAAGGGATTTATATTCCTAGCTCATGGAAGTGATTGTCTAGGGTGTTTATTGGCAATTTAGAACTGTTTCCTAATGCTTGTTAACTTCCTTTTCACTAATGAAAGTTAGATCTTGATTAGGATGATTAATGAAGGGATTAGTACCATGAAAGTGGATTAGTCTAGCTATTGAGTTCTAAGCCTAGGGATTAGCTTATATTGTGATTGTTTTGCATCAAAGATTGATTCTTGGAACACCTTAGGTTGATAACCCCATCCTTGGATTCGTTTTAGTACTTTGATAATCTTGATTAGTAGTTAATTAGCTTGCTTTGGTTTATTTGATCACTTAGGTTGTTAGTTAAACTTCAAACCTTTATTTCTAGCTTAGATTAAGAAGTTGTATGAATTTCTAGTGTCTTAACTATATCAATATGGATTGATCCTCAAGTACCTACAATGACATGAGTGGGTTTGAGTAATTGTTAAGTACCACAAAGAAACCGCTTATCACATAGTAAATCACATGCAACTTCTTGTCCTTCCTCTGATCTCAAAGGGCAGCTCCCAATTTGGAGCTTGAACTATAGGCGCGGTGACAAGTGCTTCCTTGATGGTCTTAAAGGCTTGAAGGCATTCTCCATCAAAGTTAAAATCGGTTTCTTTGCACAATGACCTTGTAAGAGGACGTGCTATCTTTGAGGAGTCTTTGATAAATCTCCTATATGCATGTGGACTAGAGAGACCCACATGCTATCGTTGATTGGGTATATCACACCAGCCTCTAAGAGTTTTAAAATCTCTTTCTTGACTACTTCTTTTAAATTTGGCTTTAGGCGCCTTTGGTGTTCAATGGAGGATGTGTTTTCATTATCTAAGTGAATCCATTGAGTACAAAGCATTGGTGAAAGGCCTTTGATGTACCTCAAAGAATAACCAATGACCGTTCTATACTTCCTCAACTCCTTAAGGAGTGAGTCTAACTCATCATCACTTAGATTTTCATTCACAATTACCTGGTATGTATCATTTGGACCCAAGAAAGCATACCTTAGCCCATTTGGAAGTTGCTTGAAGCCCACCTTTGGGGCAAGCAGCTCGCTCCACTCTTCTACTTGGCTTGCATTGGGGTTACTCTCCTCTTCGTCCTCTGTTGACCCAGCATCAATACCCATAGCAGCTTGGTCTAGACCCAACTCCAAGTATGACTCTTCCTCCTCTTTCAAGACCTTGCGTGAATCAAGTAAGTTTGCATACTCTTGTGTCTCCTCACTAAGATACCCAAACTCTCCACATTCCTTGGTCAAGGCTAGCTGAAGGTGGTCTTCTTTTCCTAGTTCTTCAAGGAGCTCATCAGCTAGAGCATCCATTGCCTCAATGTAAAACACTTGGCCACCAATAATTGGTTTTTTCATTACTTCATTGATATCAAAGTCCAACTTGATATCTTTACCCAAGTGTAAAGAGATCTTTCCATTCTTTACATCAATCATAGCTCCAGCAGTAGCTAAGAATGACCTTCCAAGGATTAGAGGATCCTTGGGTTCCTCATCCATTTCCAAGACCACAAAATCTGTTGGCACATTCACATTGCTAATTCTCACGGGTAAGTCTTCAAGCATGCCTACAGGGAGTCTTATACTTTGATCAGCTAGGATGAGAGATATCATACACTCCTTGAACTTTGTAAAGCCCAACTTCTTGCCAATAGAGTGAGGCATGAGGTTTATACTTGCTCCAAGATCACACAAGCAATTGTTAAACCTCAAAGGACCTAGCGCACAAGGTATGGTGAATGAGCCCGGATCTCCTAGCTTCTTTGGTACTATCTCTTTGTGAATGATGGCACTGCACTCTTGACTCAATACCATGACCTCTTCACCCTCTTTGACCCTCTTAGCTAGTGTATCTTTCAAAAACTTGGCATACTTTGGTACCATAGCCAAACAATCAAGCAAAGGCAATTTCAGCTCAACATTCCTCAAGTGCTTCTCAAACAAAGCTCTATGCTTCTCAATCAGCTGCTTCTTGAAACGTCCAGGGAAGGGGAGCTTTGGTTTGTAGGGTGGAGGAATGAAAACTTCTTTCTCTTTGCTAGCTTCCTCCACTTTTTTCTCCAAAACCGCTTCCTTGCCTTTCTTTGGCCTTGCAATGTAGACATTGTCAAATGTGATCTCTTGATCATTTGAAAGATTACTCTCCCCCTCCTGAACCTCAATGTCCTCATTGACCTTAGATGTAGACCGTGGTGCTACCTCTTTTCCACTCCTTAGAGTGATCACATTTGCATACTCCTTTGGATTGGTCTCACACTTTCCCGGTAAGCTCCCTTGACCACTTGAACTTGCTTTGCCTTTCTCAAGCTGCCTAATCTTGTTGTTCATTTGAGAGATCTGTGTAGATACCTCAGTGAGGGAAGAGTCCATCCTAGTATTCATTTCCACAAACTTCTGATTTGTAGATGCTTGGCTTTGAAGAATTTGTTGTAACATTGCTTGAATAGGGTCTTCAGGTGGAGCTTGGACTTGTTGTTGCTGTGGCACGAAACTAGGAGGGGAACCTTTTTTCCCTTGCTGTTGTTGACCTTGGAAGTTGCCTTGTCTTTGCCCTTGAAAGCCACTGTTTTGTGCAAATCCCCCTTGGTTGTAAGAAACAAAATGTTTTCCTTGGTTGCCTTGTTGTGGAGGATACACTTGGTCCTTTCAATTCTTCACATTGGTACTTCTATAAGACAAGTTGTTGTTGCCTTGATACCTTTGAACATATCCTTGTGGCTTAGGATAATCTTGGCCACCAACCCAATTAGTTTCCTCAAACTCCTCTTGATGTGCCTCTTGAGTTTCAAACAAATGCGAACCTTCACCAACAAAGTGGACTTGTTTTTGGCTAGCAAGCATCATCTTGTCTATTTTCTCATGGAGTGACTTCAGCTCCTTCTTGTGTGCTTCAAGATCATTACCCCTTGGTGCTCTATCATAATCCTCAGAATAATTACCATCACTCAAAGCCAAGTTCTCTATAAGCTCCATTCCTTCAATCACATCTTGCCCAAGGAAGTTTCCTTTGCTTGCGGTATCTAATAGCATGCGAATCTTTGGCAAAGCTCCTCTGTATATGGTGCTCAAGAGTGTCTCCTCAGTGAAAACATGATGAGTACATACAATGGTGTAGTGCTTGAACCTCTCCATTGCTTCACTAAAGGTCTCATTTTGCCTTTGAGTAAAACCGCTTATCTCACTTCTTAGGCGAGATGTCCTTGTACTTGAGAAGAATTTTGACAAGAAAGCCTTCTTGCAATCAGCCCATGACGTGATGGTGCCCTGAGGTAGTGTCTTCTCCCAATGCCTAGCCTTGTCCCCAAGAGAAAATGGGAACAACCTTAGCTTGAAGCTATCTTCGGAGATACCATTAATCTTGATCATTCCACAAACTTGCTCAAAGTTGTCCAAGTGCTCCAATGGGTCTTCCATTGCTAGACCATGGAACTTGCTATTCTTAACCATAGACACAAACCCAGGCTTGATCTCAAAGTTGTTGTTTTGGACAGGTGGAGGAGTGATGCCAAAACGATTGTGATGTGTGTTTGGTGCATCACCCGCACCAATGATCCTTGGCAGCCTTGGAGCGTGGTTGGGGTTTCCATTGCCCCTACCAGCAGCAGCATGTGGAGGTGGAATGTTGTCTTGATCAGCCATACCCAGTTGCACAGCCTTCTCAAACACTTGTTCTTGTTCTCTTCCTTTCTTAACCTTGCACTTCCAAGTAGGTGAATATTGTCTAGAGGCTGAAGTAGGTTGTTGTCTCCTCTAGACCTTAGATTCATTTACCTGAAAACACAAGTAGTGAAGTAGAGAGATTAGTAACCTAAATAAAAATAAAAACTTAGTCTTTACTAAGCTCCAAATCCTAATACTTTCAAGCAAACCCAAGTTGGCAACGGCGTCAATTGATAACTAAGCTTTTTCAGTGTTTATCAATGCCTTAGTCTCATTTGTTAATGTAGTATTTAAGGCTATCAATCCAGCTTAGGTGTTGAAAGTTACTAAGAATGCAAGAGCAATGTAAATCTAAGCCAAATTCGAGTTAAATAGGGGAAACAAATTATAAAAACTACTTGCAGCTACTAAATGATCTTGAAAACAATTTTAAAAATTCTAATGAAGGGTTAAACTACCGCTAGAAGACTTCTAAGAATTTAAATGGCAAAGCTACTGATTTTTAAAAATCCGAAACTAAAAAAAGACAAACTAGGCAATTTCTAACAACCTAAGGGAAAATATTCAAACTTAAACTAAAAGGTGATTACTTTAAAGATTCAAATACTAAAGACAGATTCAAGGTTGAGGTTCATGCTTAGGAAGGTTAAAGATTCGAACTTGGGGTTTAATAAAATAGATCTACACATTTTTATGACTTATCTCTAGGTCTAAGAAGCAAGATCTAGATTTATCTATGGTGTATGGTATAAATCCTTTCTTCAGCCTTTTATCCTAACCCATGGTGTATGGTGGAAAGATAGATTCAAGAACATTATGCTAAGATCTTAATATGACCTAACTAGCTCCCTAAACATCCATGGTTTGTGGGAAATGATGAGCTAGTCTCTTGGATTTGGATTTATGGGATCTCCTAAGTTCTTTTGAGATAAGGAAATCCCTAGAATCATAGAGATCTCCATCGAGATTCTCTAAGCCTTTAAACCCCCTAAATCCAAGAAGAGATTAAGATTAAGAGCAAGAAAAACCCAAGATTGAATCCTTTAAACCTTCCTAATCACCTCAACCTTAAACCCCTAATAGATCACTCACTAATCATGTTCGAACCTCTCTTAAACATTTGGTTAGAGAAGTTGAACATGCTTAGCTTAAGCAAAGAAGAAAGATTAAATATAAGTACTTAATTAAAAATTCAAGATTCAAGTTTACAAAACCAAGAAAAGCTTAAAACCTTCAAAAATGGTGGTTAGACCTAAAATGCAGATGACAACTCTAAGGAATTTCGTGGCTCTCCAAGAAATTAGGTTAAAATGTCTTATATAGGACCACCAACAAATGGTCCCCTCACTAAAAAACAAAAAATGTGAGTTGGAAACAAAAAGAAGGGAAAAACAGAGTAAAAACGCGGTGGCCTGTTTGGAGCATTTTAATGGCCTGGCGGGTGTTGCAAACTGGCGGGTATCTGCGAGAGAAGGCCGGTTTGGAGCACTTTGAGTAGCCTGGCGGGTGTTGCAAACTGGTGGGTATCTGCGAGATATAGCCGGTTTGGAGCACTTTAAGCAGCCTGGCGGGTGTTGCAAACTGGCTAGTTTCCGTAAAAACAGCTCATCTGTGAACACTTTCTTGCTTCTTCATGACTTTTTCTTGCTTCACCTTTTTTCCACAACTATCCCAAGTCCTCAAATCTCACCTTGCTCCATAATACCTAAAAAGACTCAAGAGACTATGCAAATGCATGAAATGCAGTCTAAGTCTCTAAAATGCATGCCAAGAAGAAACAAGACACAAATGCATAAAAATGACTAATACATGATCAAAAGAGAGATCAAAACTAACAAAAGCTAAGGCTAAAATGATGCAAAATACATGAATATCAGTTTTCAGGGCACATACAAGTCTTGAACGATAAGGGAACTTGCTGGACTTGATGGGAGGTTGAAGAAAAATCGGCTTGGTGAAGAACATGACGACCGCGCGATGGAAGTGGGATGGCCGTACGATAAGGTCTTCTGGCGGCACGACGGGAGGTCGTGGCCGCGGCGCCTGGTCGTCTGGGCTGATGACATGTCGCCGTGCCATGATGATGCGTGGTCGCTGCCACAGGTGGTTACGTCCCGCCATCGTGGTTTGCGGCCCGGCCATGTTTCTTCTGGCCGCGTTATGGGCGGTTTGTCTCCCGGTGAGTTGTTTTCGAATATCTTTCTTCATATTTTTTGTCTTTTCGAGATTTTTTGTTTTTCTGTTTTTGGGGTTTTATGAAAGCTGAAAACTTAAGGGAAAACTAAAACCAAATATTAAAAAGTTAGGAAACTAAAGAAAAAGAAAGAAATAAAAGTACCTAAATGGGTTACCTCCCATTGAGCCACTCTTGTTTAGAGTCTTTTACCTAGACTTTGGTAGGTGTTTTAGATGTGGATAACACTGGTAGGGCTCAGGTTTTACCCTAATAAAACTACTGCAAGTGCACAGCAAATGCAATCGTAGTATAAGGGGTATCGAAATCCCAAGGGAAGTAGATGCTACACTAAGATTTCTAAGTTCAGATTATGCTAGATCAGAATTGAAATAAAGTAAAACAAAGCAAGAAATAAACGAGCAATCACGAATTAGGGTTCTTAAAATCAGGA
>JAHZTW010000164.1:71767-82476 GCA_020283515.1 Alliaria petiolata | reverse complement strand
CTGGAGGTTTAGTGGCTTCCCCGTTGGGGCTTTGTCTCAGTGAATGCATTTCTATTAGGAGTTGGGCTAACAAGGAAGGAATGTTTGTTTGTTTCTCTATGAATGCATGTATATATGTGTGATGCCACATGTTCGTTTTTGCTGGCTACGGTGCAGAATCCGATGGCTGATGACGAAGCTGCTAAGAAGTATGCTTCGTTTATTAAGGCAAAAGACCAGTACACCGTCGGTGCTGGACTGGTCGACGAAGCTGCTACTTTCTACAAAAATACCTTTGGTGCTTTGGATAACGGGAGTTATCGCCCTACTTATGTTCCCTCTGCTGGTCTTAACCTCGGTGCCTCTACCATTGTTCTTTGCGACGCCACCTCTGGTTCCCTGTTAGTTCTCTCTCTCTCTCTATTATTGCTGTTTGTGATCAGAACATTGTACATCTGGATAACTCTTCCAGCCATATATCTGACTCTCTTTTTTTTTTGTTACATTCTTTAGTGCGTCTACTTCTACAGCAGTAGTGGAAACTGTTGACATTGAGTCTGCCGTTGAGAGAGCAGTAGCCAACGGTGCTGAGATCAGGCAAAACGTCTCGGAGATAGTATGTCCCGGAGGATTCACAAGGAAAGTAGCACGTGTGACTGACCCATTCGGCTTCACCTGGCTATTAGCCTCTCCGATGAACACCATGGTGGTGATGGAGAATCCTTGTCGTTTTGTAAGAATTTGGATTTTTTTCTCACCGTTTTTTAGCCTTTTTTTTGTCCCATGCTAACAATGCCTCATCTATTCTATCCAGTGTCCTCTTCCAGATCATGTTCCAGCGTTATGCTCGGAAATGGAGAGATGGAGAAATGTGCAGGATTTGGGTTTTGTTAATTTCGCTGGAGCTGAAGATGAAGATATGCATGAGAGGGTTTACCAGTGTTCCGAGATGTTGGATACACTACGACAGGTTGTGTATTTGAACATTCTTTTTGTTTTGTTTTTTAATTTGCTTTCTATCGAATATATATATATCGTTTATAAACTCTGATGCACAACGCTTCTTCTTTTGCTACAGTCATCGTCGGCTTTAGATGCGCTCAAAGCCGAAGCTGAGTCACTCCACGGTGAAACATTCACCTCTCATTACATTCTTCCAGGCCTAATCGATGAGGTAAAGATTTTTTTTTTTCTCTCTCTTGCTACTTTGTTGTTTATTCAATTCAATTAAATGATTAGGTGGTTTTTGTTTTGATTCAGCTTAAACGAATGAATCACTCACGTGAAGGGATAGCCATATCTGTTTGCATTCATCCCCAAATTGTTGATGCGCCATTTAACCAATCTCTCCATGAACTGTCGGAAAAGTTTAACCACATTGTTGGTGGCCTGACTTCTATAGCTGCCCGTCCCCCGGAACTGTGGTCGACTTGGGACATGCTCGGGAGGAGATTGCCACATTTTTTAGACAGATCCTGAAGAGGATGAGAATTCTGAGAGAAGACAAAGGTGTGAATGAAGGAGTAACTCATGCTGATGAGGTGGCCATGAGGGAGTTGATTGGCCATGAGATAAAATTTTGGAGGGGTATGGAACAACTCTAGGAGAAATTTCTTATCCATTAAACATCTTTCTTTTTTTTAATATGTAATCCATCTAATACACTCATGTTTTAAAGCTCTTTTGCTACTGGTTTCTCTTCTATTTTTTTTTTGCCTTAAAATCAGAAAACCTTCTATTTAGTCTTTTGCTACTGGGTTTTTTTTCTAAAAAACAGTAAGGATTATGGTTAGTGTTTGCCTTTTGACTTTTTCTTCTCTCTTACCTACATAATTCATACATGCAATGACTCAAGCATGATGGCTTAATAAAATTCATTGCCATGTTTTAAATTCAGCTATTTGGTCTTGTATTAGGAAGAAGCTGGCTTAAGATTTAAAAGTTTTAACCCTTTTCAGAACCAGACCAATCAATAGAATACTAATTAAAAGAGTCTCACAGAAATGAAGATGAAAAGCAAAAACCCTTTATTTTTCCTTATCCACATCCAACGTCAATCTTCTTTATCTTCGCCGTGGCCTGAGAGTACAAGAAGGTGCCGAAAATCGCAATGGCTGATCCAAGAGCATTCAGAGGCCTAACAGGAATCCTAAACACCAAAACCGTGGAGGCAATCACCACAACTCTCTTCATCGTGTTCCCTACGGAGAAAGTCAATGGACTGATCTCGTCGAGCTCCTGGTAAGAAGATTGGTTGTACAAATGGTAGAAGACGCCAGAGATCAGAACCCAAATGTAAAACGTTGATGGTTTCCCAACAGACGGCTTTATGGTAACCTTGGACACATTATGATCCTTCAAGGGGGAACAGATATATCAGAGAGAGTATACTGATCCAACCATATAGATTCAGTCCATCAATCTCTTTGAAGCTCTGTAGACTTCGTTTAGAGTAAATGCTCCGCAAGACGAAACCAACGTTACTGATCATACCTCCTGATAGTCCACCTAAACTGAATGAGGCTTCAGTGACTGCAGCTAAAGAACAACCCATAACGATTGGGAGAATCGATAACCAGACAGCTAATGGGTACGAATCTCCGAGGAAAGACGAGAAAATGACAGAGTAAGTGTTGCAAACTGGAGGAAATTGCATGTCACCTTCATTATTTGTTGTTTTCTCTGTTTTGATTCTTATTCAAAGACAAAACAAAGAAACTTTAAAAAGAGAATGAACTGAAGTAGATAAAGAGATGAGATGGGGAAACTGATTTTGTTTTTTTTTCTTATTCTTACACAACATCTCATGTTACATATTTATAGAAGAAAATCAGAGAAGTAGTCTCTGTTTTCTCTACTCCTTACACGAAGCCCTAAAATAACTCTACTCCTTACACGAAGCCCTAAAATAACTACCCACTTTCAAGGCAAAATTAACGCTAGATTTTTCTAAAGTAACAGCCAACCCAAATACTTATTATACATACTAAAATGATGACATTCAGCCACTTATTTTGACTTATTTTATCTTACTTACTCCACGTTCTCTGCATTTTACTTGTGCATGATTAATTAAAGATGAGATTCCAACACTCCCTCTCGAATCTTTTAATTAATCCCCAAATTCCAATCTAGGGTTTTGATCCCCGTTGCTCCTTGATCATCTTTGGTGATTCTCCTTTTCTCTGGACAAATCCCTTTCACTACATTAGCAAAACTCAATGATAAGTTCCCTTTCTTTCTTATCAATTCATTCTTCTCTGGTTTTCCAATTTCCATTGAATTCGCAGCTTTCTCTGAATTGATTCCCATCTTGATTTTCCTCTGATTTTCCTTGATATCATTTGAGTCTTGCAACTCGTTTTCTTGCAGATGGTTTTCTGCAAAGTCTCTATGCTCTGTCTCCCTCTTGATGAGTTTCTTCTCGTCACTCACAAGTAATTTTTCAGACGCTTTCTCCCTTTGCTTTTGTCTTTTCAAAGCTCCAACTTTTGCTTTGTTGCTTCCTTCCTTGATTTCACTCTGATTTTGTTTGATTTTAGCTGAGCTTTGAATCTCTTCTGCAGGTTCTGTCTTATGAGGTGAGTTTCCTATGAAATTCAAGTCATTAAACTCCCTCTTGCTCGATTAGGAGGACCCTTTTCGTTCTCCCTCTCGTGAGCTTTCGTAACGTCTGTTACTCCACGTTCTCTGCATTTTACTTGTGCATGATTAATTAAAGATGAGATTCCAACAAGAAGACAGGCTCTGCTGAATTGATTACATGAGTGAAAGAAACGGCGACTTTGGAGAACAAGACACAAGCTTAGATGTGTCCGATTATGTGGAACATTGCAGGGCCGAGGAGGGAGATGATGAAAGGTTTTGAGGTTTTATGGCAAGGGTAGAGCTTAATGGACCATAAGATGAGCATCCAGATAGAACCTGCGTAGAGCTGGAACGAAGCGAGAAGCCATGGATAAGGGAGGACATTGAGTGCCTTAACTTTTTTGTGTGGAAGATGTTGAAGACGATGTTCTGGAAATACCAGAGACCGAACACGATCCCTAGCTAAAGATTCTTCGCTTTCTTCTCCGCCGCTTCATCAGAGACGGGTTTCTCTAGATCGCCGTCTGGATTCGGGTCAGATGACCAAACTGCAGCGATGGATCTGGGTCTTCTCGAGAACAACCCAGGCGGAATCGCGAATCTGAAGATTGGGAATCGATGAAATCCCTAGTGGGTATCTGCAACTGAAGGGCTTATCGCCGGTGACGAGGAGAGCAGAGAGACGGGCCGGGTTTTTCCGGGTCCGGCTCTTGTGGAGAAGACCCGTGTTTCGTGAAGCAGATAGAGATTCAGGGAGATCATTTTGCTTAAGCACGAGCACGGAAAGAGAGAAGGTGAGAAAAGAGATAAAACTTGTTTTGGCTGGAGGTCGTCGTCGGCTCTGGACCAAACGTCAGAGATCCGTTAGGAAATTCAAATTTTTGAAAGCTCTCTTCTTTGGACTTTGCTCCTCCTTCGAATATACTAATAATATATGTAGTATTTTTTTATTTTATTTTTTGGTTTGCAACTTGTATATGTAGTATTTTTGCATAAGCAAATCAATTTGCAAATGAAAATTTACAAAATACGTGGTTATGGGATACCGGTAAATTTTCAAATATATAGTTTTTAAATTTTGATTTAAACTTTGCAACAGGGAGTAATGATATATATTTATAAGAAAAAAAAATAGCTTTTAAGATGGTAAATGTATTATTAATCCACACACAAAATGTGGGTTTTGTACATTGCTCCTGGAATTAAAGAAAAACATGAAAAATCATAAGGAATGAATGGCAAAAGTTTATAAAAACTATACATAAACATGACCTCATTATTACTAATCAAAATTGCTACCATAATGCAAAATCCATATTTCTTCGTCAAATTGGTCTCCTAAAGTATATTATTCCTCCATCCTTCTCCATGTGTGGTCGGTTTGGAATGCGTGTATGTGGCGGAAAATCATTGGCTGGCTGCATGAGGAAACGAATCTTGGTTTAACCAATAGAAACTGGTTTCAGATCTTTATTTTTGTCGGCGCTTCTAACTGATTTAAACTGTCTCATTTGTAACTCCCACTTGCGAATCCTAATGTCCTTTATTTACTTCGTGTTTTGCCGCCGATCAATATACCATCTCAACTCTCAACTATAAAACTTTTTTTCTTCTATACAAACCTACTAAACTAATCTCCAAAACAAACCTAAAATATATATACATAATAAAATCTGATAAGACAAAACAAGCAATAAGAATGCCCAAAGAGAGAAAATCTATAAAACTTGTGACCACCTCGATTCAAAATATAAAGTGGGGAGAATATGTATATATATGTTAAACTTGGTTTAACCGGTACGCTGGCTCGATCCGGGCTTACGCTTTTGAGCGGTTTTTATCTTTTTTGCCGGGCCAATGAGCAGCACCCGCTTTTAGACTGCAAACCAAACCGGAAGGATTTGAGGTACGGTTCATCCGGTTTCACCTTGAAGCGACATCGTTATTGCCACAGTCAGTACTAACCACACAAAACCTCAAAAAACCTCTTTCTTTCGTTCCCCTCCTTCATCCCCGTTTTCTCCAGAACACTCAACCATGGTCGACGGCGAAATTGGAATCCTACGCGTTTACGAGTTCCCTCTCCTCCAGAAACCCAGCCAATTGATGAAGAATCCCAATCCGGAACCCATCCACACGATTCTATCATAAGGTCCCTTCTATCTTTAATCGATGCTGATACTATCTTGGATCCCTAGAATCCGATGCTACTAGGCTAATACTCGTTGATTCCGCCGAACGAGTGATAACCTCGGAACAGGATTATCAAGAGAAATAGAGAAATAGTTGAACAGAATAGAAGAATTGAGGAAGAAGATCAGAAGAAAAGGGGAAGAAGATGATGAAGCAACCACCTTCTTGTAGTTAACACCCAAGGTCGATGTAAACCCTACGTTTGCAAGTGCTTTCCATGCTCCAAACTCTTCAACAGACAGTGTAGGTGTTGTGAGCCGATTTACAGAGGCGGGAAGAACAACTTGATCCCATTTGGACCCCAACAAACCTCGAGTAACTCCTCCAACTGGCCATTTAGAATGAGCAGAGTGTTCCTCCAGCTTAGAGTTGTTTATTGCGACTGGATTGAAGATACAAATCACCATATGCCCCGAAGTAGAACCATGTACTTTAAATTATGTTTCCCCTGCATAATCTCTCATTAAACGCTCATCCGATGCTTCAAAAGATTCATTTCTAAATCCTTCCAAATGGTCCCTCCTAATGCAAATACTTTCCAGCTTCTTATGTCCATCTAAGTAACCTGATGTTTCAAAACCTGTTTGCACCAGGATAGCATAGACCTCGTCCCCACATAAGTAAATCTTTACCCACTGTCTCAACTCTTCCCAATCCGCACCAGAGCTTAAAGGTAGCTTAGAACTCATAATTTCACTTCTAAGCCCACTCTTTAGATCTTGTGCCTCTCGCTCAGATCCTTCCATGCTAGGAGACTGATTTGTATTGTGCATTTCATCCATCGTCTGAATTATGGCAGTACCAACACTCAATTGCTTAGAGACCTCACCAGAACCGCATGCTTCCGCTGAGAACTTTACATCCTTAGCTCCTATGAAAGCGTCTTCAAATCTGACGATATAAACCACATAGCAATATATGAACTTTCTGTCCTTCAATTTGCAGCATCCGAACGTTTCTTTCACACCGCATTTTCTGTCCTTTCAATCTGCTGCTTCCAGCAGTTTGTTTCACACACTCCGAATGCAATAAATGTCAGATTCAGCAAGAGAGAATTCTTACAGTTTGACCCCAAACCCACGCCTACTTGATCTGGAATTTCCGTTATAGCTTTCTCCTCAAATGTACTCTTATGTTTTCCTAAGATCCTTATTCTTCCCATGTGCCATATCATGTGTCTTTCTTGTATCACTAACCATCACTCTCGACATACTATTACTCGCCCCTGAAAAACCCACCTTGTCCTCTTGACTCAAGGTGGAAATAGTCTTCTTGACTCAATGATACAATCAATTCCCTCATTAGTTCCTTGTTCTCTACTATCGCTTTGTAACCATTTCTACAGAACAACGTGGACTCCTTGCAGCTACTGTATGAATCTAAATCACACAACATCAGGAGCCATGACATCCCTTGCACCTCTAATAAGCCTTGATCAATGAGCAGAGCTTCTATATCCGAAACCGAAGGCGCTTGAGTTCCTGCTTCAACTTTCCGTAATCTCACTCCCAGAGACTTATAATCTGTCTGTCACCTTTTGTTTTGCACCCCAAAGTAGACTAATAAGCTCAACACATCACTTAGGATCACCACTTGAAACTCCCAAGTCATTCTCTTATGCCAATCTGATCTCATTACCCACTGTAAACCCACCTTAAGAAGCTTTTCATTCAAACTGCAAAACAAACTCCTCTCTACGAGTTATCAAGGATAAGACCATCCTTCTCCTTCTACTGCACGCGGTGTCTCTTTCCCATAACCAGTTTCCGTTATACATACCCATTTTTGCTCCCACATAAATTTTCTCATGTATCCACGGTTCCGTACTAACATAAGAGCTCACTGTAAACTTACCAATCTTGCTTCTCCAATCTGGAAAATCTGTTGCCCATGGAGAAAACGTTTTCCCTGTCAATCCTCCTGGCTTCCACACGTGGTTAGCTCTCCCAGATCCAAAACATTGTTTCTCATCAGTTCCAGCTCTAGTGGCTAGAGTCAGAACACTAGCAACGCAACTACCCAATAAAAAGACGCCGATCTATCAAGCGGCATCACAGATTTCGACCCAGAAAAGCAAAATGGCGTAGTCGATCTCACTCGAGAAAGGTAAGATCCGGTGTTGTCTCTTTACCGTCGGCCGTCGGCAGATGGTAAACGATTCCGATCTCCTTCCTCACTGCCGAAATTTCAGATTCTATCCCAAGATCGATTTCTGGTGGAGTTGCAGATCCATGGATTCAGCCGTTTTCATACTCAACGGACTTTTCAATCAACGGATCTAAGTCTTCTTCAGCCTTAGTCGCCATGATTCGCTGAGTGTCAGAAGAGAACGCGTGCTCAGCTGTGGTTCGCTGAGTGTCAGAAGAGAATCTTCCACAGCTTCCGGATCAACAGATTTGTCCATCGGTTCAACCCGATCGTACTTTAACCCTAATAGAGCTTCCAGCCGATCTAAACTAGCATTAATCCGAGCGTTGCTGATCTCAATCCGAGCGTTGGTGTTCTCCATCCGAGCTTGAAACTGCTTGAACGATGTCACCTCATCACCATCAAAAACCATTTTCGAAATCGCAAGACCCACAGTCAGACGACCGAGGGCTCTGATTCCATTTGATAACCTCGGAAGAGGATTACCAAGAGAAATAAAGAAATAGATGAGAAGAATAGAAGAATTGAGGGAGAAGATAAGAAGAAAAGGGGAAGAAGATGATGAAGCTGTTCGAGAAGCTACTCTCCGATAATATTGAACAACAAAGTGATAATTTCTGCAATAGCGTTTTACCCATTACGTATGATAAATATACCAAATAGAAAAAAAAGCCTTAAACGTTAACTATTGGGAACTAGAATTCATGGCCCAACTAGGCCCAATGGATCGTATCAACGAGTTTACTCCGAGTTTCTCGGTGAACGGTTAAGTATCAACGAGTTTACTCCGAGTTTCTCGGTGAAACAGAGCAAACCGTGGCTCTGCAGAAACTCTGGCGCAATGCAAAACTCGGCGGTTGCAGCCTCAAGCAGCAAGTACGGGTCAAAATTACGCCGCCGCTAATCACCATTACAGGTTCTTCGAACGGAAAAAGAGGCTACAGAATTCGGAAGTATAGAAGAAGTTTGCTAAAGAAAATAGGTTGACGGAGAATGACCCGCGCACAAGCTCATCTCCAGGAGAGACGAAGACAGCGAGCGAAGGGATTAGAGATCAATGGTTCGGTTAGGTTTAAAGATTAACCGAATCCAAATCATGAACCGATGTGGAAATGGTTTAGTTACATTGCCGGCGAAAAACCGGAACGTTTAAAAAATAGTCTTTTGACGTTAACCATATTACATGTTAACAAAAAAAGGCAAAAATTGAAGCAATTATTACCATGATTAGAGATGTTACAAGTTTACAATACATGTCAAAAGTCCAACGTTTGGAATAGTTTTGAAATTTGGAAATTTTTGGGCGACTGTATTTTAGCCTATAGTATGAGATCCTTAGAGTATTTATTTTCTACTCTCAAATCGATTAAGTTAGAGATAGGAATGAAAATTAGCTGTGAAATAAGCGAAATTTTGTAATTAAAATGATAGATATCGTAATCAACTGGTCACAAATTAGCAAAGGCCATTCCGTATGTTATTAGTGATTGGTAGCATCACTTGAAAACACCCCAAAGAACAAAAGCACATAACAAATTGAATTAGATGAATAGTTCTCTCTCCATTACGAGACTATTGTGAAGAGTCAACTCCTTCTTGGAGAGACGTCGTAGACCACGAGACTATTGTGAAGAGTCAACTCCTTCTTGGAGACGTCGTAGACCACGAGGCTTGCAGAATCCGGCGAGAGGTTGATCAGAAACTCTTATGATCGCTGAGAACTAATATGTAACCTCTGCATCGTGTGGTTTAATTTGGACTTGAAACAATCAAAGTGTAACCTCTGAGACATTAATTGTTGCATATTCAAGCTCATCGAGTTATGGTTTAAGTTATGATGAATATGATCGGTTAACTTTGCTTTCGAAATTTAAATTTGTTAAAATAATTTTCGAGTCATTAGAGAGACATGTCCAATATTCTATCTTCATAATTTGCTGTAAATGGCTTTAGCTTTTTAAGGGATATTTTATTTTTGGTGTTAGTATTGACCACATCTATATATATAATCTGGTTGTGATTATTTTTCTTTGCCAAAAAGATGTATTTGTGGAAGATGTTGGAAGTATATGAGAGGTTCATCATTACACAGTTCAATATTCTATCTTCATACTTTGCTTTAAATGGTTTTAACTTTTTAAGGGATATTCTATTTTTTGGTGTTAGTGTTGAACTTATATACAATATATATATATATAGTTTGGTTGTGTTCTTTTTAAAGAGTAAGTTCAATTAACTATGGTTTATGTATATCATTAGTTCATAAGTGTCTTCTTTGAAATAGTTTTGGTAAGTTTAGATTTTTCACATTCAGTGTATTTCATAAATTTCAAATTCAAAAAAGAGATCAATCGTTAATTTGAGATTTATAAAATACACTGAATTGTTCAGATTCGCGTTAACACTAACAAATAAAGAATCCAACAAAATATTGTATATAAAATCGTAGATATCGTTATCAAATGATCACAAATTAGCAAAGCTCATCCCTTTACGTGGCGTTTGTTATTAGTGATTAGTAGTAGGACTTGAAAAACCCCAAAAAACAAAAGCACAGAGAAAGAGAACAAGCAGAGGGATTAGGTGAATAGCTCTCTCTCCATTAACAGACTTGTTGTAAGACTAATAATTTAGAAATACGAAATTTTTGATTTAATCACAAAATAAAAGTATAATCAAAACCGAATAAAACGAGTTAAGAAAAATCATAAACAATAAATCGCTAAAACCGAAACACTGGAACGGAGTCGAGATCGCAATCTCTTTCCTTAACTCAAAGAATCACCCGTAGTGTGACAGGT
>JAHZTW010000163.1:71012-83287 GCA_020283515.1 Alliaria petiolata | reverse complement strand
TCAACAAGAAGTGAAAAGGAAACTTAGCAGAAGCTGGAAACATAAGAGGATGACCTAGGACCAAGTCGAGAAGAGTAAGAAGCAAACTGATGTCGTCTGACTTGCTGTACCGAGATGTTGCAACCGATTCAAATTCATACCACCTAAAGTGACTTAAAGATCAGATCCTACAAAGACTTTCTATTCTGATTCAGCCTCCGAAATCTTCATAAAACTCATAGAAAATTGAGTTACCTTTCGTGCAGAGGTTATTTCAAGCCATTATGGTCAGTGGTTCAGAAGATACGGCTATTTAAGTAACAACATGTCCGTCTGGAAGTTTGGCGACCAATTTCGTTAACTGAAAGATCAGCTCGTATGAAGGTTTTTTATTGCGATTTAGCCTCGACATTTTTCATGAAAGTCTTAGTAAATTGTGTTAGTTTTCATTTAGTGGTGATTTCAAGTCTAACGGTGCGGTAGTTCAAATGATACGGCTATTTTAGCATAGATATATCGATCCACATCCAGAACGATCGATCCGGTGCTTGAACAAATTTACCGTCAATGTCAAGATCGACCAACTGCTATGAAATCGATCGATCCCAACATAAACTACTCAGAATGGTCGATCTAGACACAGATCGATCGATCCCTTTACCCAGACCAAAATGTACCATTTGCAAGTTGCTCGAAAAGAGTGTTTATGCTTTAGTAAAAGTGGGATTAGATAATTCTAACTTGTCCCTTGCCCCTTGACCCCTCTTTTAAGGCCAAGAGCCATGTTTAAAACTCTATATAAAGAGTGTGTGTGTGCTTGTAATAATCATTCAGTTTTTAATCAAGTCTTCTTATTTTAAATAAATCAAGAAAAGCTCTTATTCTCTCTTTTAAAGTATTTCTAGTGTTCTTAAGCTTGTTCTTCATTATTTTCTTAAGTAATTTGACTAATTTCGCCCCATCTTCATATTTTCTTAGTTATACATGTTTAACATCTTCTACCTTATGGATAGTAAGAGCTTAAACATGTCTAGTGAGTAGATTTATTAGAGTTCAAGGTTGATGGGATCAAAGGAGTTTTAAGAGGATGTTATTGGTGTTTTAAGTTTTAATTCTTATTCTTTCTTGGTTTGGAGGTCTTAATGCTTAATGACCTTGATGAAGGCATTATGATCATAGGGATTTCCTTGTCACAAAAGGATTGAGTTGAGATCCCTTAAGCCCAAACCAAGAGATTTGTATACCTTTCACATGAAAGTGGATGCAAAGGGTACTTATCAAGTCTTATTAGGATCTTTACTTAATGTTCATCAATCAATCTTTCACTAATGATGATTAGCTTTGAAAGGATGATTGATGAAAGGGTTTCTACCACGAAAGTGGATTGATCTAGTTTTGTTTCCTAAACTTAAGAATAGCTCATTTATATATGTGTTTGAAAAGTATAATTATTCACCAAGAACAAACTCTTAATCCCAAAAATATGAACCTCAACCTTGGATTCGCTTTTTAGCTTTGAATTATATAAAATCAATTCAATCATTTACTTAACTTGTTGTGTTTAAAAGTTCCTTAAAAAAATTCATTACTTATGTTCTCAAAATGTGTAGATATCACTTGTTTTCTTTAATATCATAAACTCTTTCCTTCACTCTCATATTTGACTTAGCTTTATTAATTTCTTGTATTCCTAGTGTTTTTTAAACTTGAAATGAATTGATAACCTAAAGTACTACAATCGATAGTAATACTTGGGTATTGCAAAGCAGCACAAAAATAGCTTGCTTAAGAACCGCTACTTCAGCACAAATTGTTAAAGAAAGCTGATAAAAAACTGATAATTATGCGTAAGAAACTTACCAGTTTGTGGAGGGAGTGGACCGCATATAACTTCTGATGGCAAGTATTCGTTGAAGCCACATCTTCTATGAGAGGATAAACATTCTTGACACGCTTTATCATCGATCTTCACCTTCACCTCAAATCCTTCTTTTAGAACACTTTCCAAATGTACCACATTCCTGTCTTTCTCTTCTTGAACGAAGCTCTTAGGAATGTTCAAGGTGAAATTCTCATGGCAGGTCTCATAATATCCAGGGTTTTCAGAGACTGAGATAAAACCTTTCTCTGGACATATATCACTCGGAAGGTAACGATGAAAAGAGCGGCATTGGTAGAATACAGTGAGGCTCTCGTAGGTAGGGGAAAGCTCGAAAACTTTTGGAGGCAAGGTCAGGGGCGGAGGCATGTGTTGTAAGGAGGGGGCAGTTGCCCCCAATAAAATTTGATTGGTCAATGCTATTTATTATAGATTATATTCATTGCCCCCATAAGAATTTTTTTTTATGTCCCCGCTGTTTCTTTTTGCATTTTGATTAAAAAAAATTTTCTCTTAGTTAAGTTTTACGAATAAAATTTTGAGTGGGCTTATTTGTTTTAATTAGCCCATTTATTTTGATTTATCATTTTCATTGCAACCTAACTTCATTAAAATCTTACTTCTTTTGATATTGTTGAAACGTATATAAATGTTTTTTAGTTCTAACTTTTAAGAACTCAAAATCGGAACCAAACTTAAGAATAGGTCGTGACCATTTTATTTAGTTTGTTTATATATTTTGTTTTAAAATTATTTTTATCTTTGATTATAAAATTGCAAAATATGATGAGTAAACACATGATATAATTATAAGTAGTATGATGATATTTTTATTAAAAAAATTATGTGAATTTTAGATTTTGATTGAATGTCAGCTATACAAAACAGCATCAAAATGAAACGGAGAAATTTTATAATGAACTGAAGTTTATATTATTGTTTTTTTATGGTTGAACATATAAAATGCATGATATTTTTTCACATGTTTTTTGTGGAATAACAGTTTTATTATAATTAATAATTTATTTGAAAAATTATACTATAATGTTTTTTTTTTACAAATGATCTATCAATCAATATTTTTGCTTCCAATGAAAATTACTTCTGGATCCGCCACTGGGCAAGGTTATGTTGGTGAAACTAGAGGAGCAAAAAGAAAACAGATGGTCTTTTCTGGCAAGTGTAAGAGTGGTACTGATGTTTTTGTGGCAGCGAAGCTTCAGCGATGGATGACCGCAATGTTTAGGACGATTCCCTCCCCAGAAAGGGAAACCAGCGGTTATGTTCCCACACTGAAACAGAGCCTCACACCATCCAAATTTTGGCTTACTTGAAGCACACGGAAGAGGGTGAAATAAAAAGGCCAGGAGTAACAAGATCAGACAAGAAGTGGAGAGATGGTACATGATTTATTTGGTCTATGGATAGTGTTTATTCTTCGTTTTGGTTTGTGTTGAGGAGAGCAGAGGAAGTGGTTTGCACAAACAGAGAGAGAGAGAGAGAGAGTCAAGTGGGGATTGTGACAAAAGCGAAGACTTGACTGGAGATGTCAGTATTAGTTTACTTTGAAAAATGTTTTTGTTCTTTGTTTTTTCTTACCGTTGTGAAAGTTCTCTGTTTAAGGGAATCGCAAGAGCATTAAATGGTGCATGAATCATGCATGATTTTGACATTTTGCAAATTGTCCAAGGTAGTTGATGAGGTCCTGTCTCAGGTTCGTATTTCAGATGATTATGGGGACGATTCGATCATATCAGACTCTTAAAAATTATACTAATATTAAATATCATTTTATTATGGTATTTTATATAAAATTCTTAATTGTATCTTTTAAATTTTATTTGCTTTATTAGCTTAAATAATTATAAATATATATTTATATTAAACATAAAAAAAACAGTTACTTTCCGATACTCTTATCATATCTTATTATAAAATTGTAATACATATCAAAGAAAATATGATAAGTAAAATTTAGTTCAAAAAAAATAAAAAAAAATGATAAGTAACTCAAAAAGTATATAAAATAAAAAACGAAATCGATTGTATTTGAGGCGTGAGAAACATTGGGCCTAGTAGTCAGATCCTAGTGGTTCAACGTTTACATTTCAACATGACTAAAAACGTGAGAAATATTCAAATTCATCATCGGAAATTGCGGTTAAAAAGTTGGACGCGTTTCTATTTCAAAAGAGGATTCGACCTCTCTCACACACAGTTTTTTGGAATATTATTTTATACTGAACTTTTTTGGACGTTACTTAGGTCTCCGACGTGTTACATATATGCAAGCAAAATTTGCCTTCAGTATATTACTATGAATATGATTTTGTTAAGTCATTTATGAATCATGCGTTTCTACACTTTTTTTTGTTTTTTTTTTATGAATTCATGAAGTTTGTCCTCATTGGTCCATAATTTTTTTTTAAATCATAATATTGCGTTTAAAAACGTAGATCACTATTTTTAAATTGGATTCAACTACCGACTCTAAATACTCGTAGAACCACAAGACCACCAACTACTTAAGCAGTTTTTTCTATAGTTTCTGCATTAGCTTTTATATTTTTTGTGTTTGACTTTTATATTTAATTTTTTGTTTAGTTTAAATTGCCAACAATTACAAGTTTATTTAGATAAAATACACATAAACATTAAAAAAACATAAACTCAAACGCAAACAAATAACCAACCTTTGGCAAACCGTATGCCTATAAAAGCTAATAACATTTATAGGCATACGGTTTGCCATAAACCATACAATACTTCTCGAAAACACAAAGTAACATTAAACACCATATAACATTTTAAAACCACAAATTTAAACATTTCATCATCACAAACATGGTGACGTCATTGAGAGACGACAATGGTGTCATTAACTGAGCCATGAAGCTTTTCCTCCAACACCTCACTAGATATCTTTCCCATCAATTGATAGAAAGCAATGAGTTCAGAGAGTCTTTCTACGTTCATTTTATTCATTATGCTCATCGCCTTCTTCTGCTTCTCCTCATCAAGCTTGAGCTTTTGCGTAAATGATCCACCGTTCCTCATCGTAGCTCCCATCTCTTTTAGCTTCGTCTCTTGCTCCACACTTAGAACCGTCTTTGACTAGAGCCACATCAAGGAAACCAAACATGTGTTAATGCTATGGTCTAGAATTATCAATACCATACATTAAAGATTATATAAACTAACTAAAATTATTAACCATTAAAGCTGCGAAAGGCCCAAGATTATGACTCTTTAACCTTTTTGGCCTTTGTAAGAATATGGATCAAAATTATGTTTAACACAAAAAAAAAGATTTGGTGTTATGTACCTCAAGAAACTCAGCTCCAACTTCAAGTTCTGTTTCTGTGGATTGGTTCTTCATCGAATAAGATCTAGTGTACATAGACCTTGCAAGCGAGAAGCTCCTAACAAGTATCTTTCTTTTGTTCTCCATTGCTGGATTGAGTTCCAATTTTTTTAGGAACTGACAAAGAGCTATTCAGCTTCTTTTGATATGCAATCACTGCCTTTGCAAATTCCTGTCAATAATAAAACACATAAGAACATGAAACTCAATCAAGAAAACCTAATAAATTTTTATATCAAACTCCACAAACCTGATAAGCAAGACAGCCAGGGAAATCGAATTCTTCGAGACCATTCTTTCTCATCCTCTCTGGATGGAACTGTAAACCCATGAGGAACTTGCCCTCTTTAGGATTATACATATCAGGATCATAAAACCCTTCGATCAATCCATCAGGAGCAAAGGCCATTGGCACGAACCTCTGTGCCAATCTCTTAACTCCTTGGTGGTGATAACTGTTGACCAAGATCTCCATATTTTCTTCATCCAAGGAATCTTTGAACCATTTATGCAAAGGACTGTTCTCTACTATCTTCACCTCATGTCTATAACCATCATAGTCATCATAATCAATGTGCTTTCTTCTACGTTCCTCAGGGAGCTTAGTTGTGACCTCTTTCTCCAAGTCCTGATATAGACTCCCACCACAAGCAACATTCAAAACCTGCAAGTTTCAATATCGGATTCTTTAATATTCATGAATGGTGGTCCAATGATTTAAGGTCTCGTCTCCTTAGTAATACCATAGATATCCGGATCCGATACCCAAAAAGTAAAAGAAAAAATGTCGAAAATAAAATAGATTATGAAAATGTCTAAACTTTTTAAAGTTGATTTTTCAGAGAATATTTTTTAAAATTCGAGATATTATAAAAAGAATTAATAATAATTTATTCTATGAAAATCATTTCACTCTCCGGATCCCTCTCCACCAAATTTCCAAATTTTGGAATGGGTTCCGGCTAACGGATAATAATTTTTACCACTAATTTCGCGTGTTACCCGTAGATGTATTAAATGACCAAAAAAAAAACCCGGTTTCTTTTATTTGGTTATTAAAAACAAAATATTATGTTACTCTTTTCAACGAAGAGCCCAACACTTATTAAGTTATCAAGTTGAGGAAACTGTACCTGTGATCCTCTACAAATCCCCAAGTAAGGGATGTTCTGTTCAAGGCATAGCTTTACAAGAGCAAACTCAATAGAGTCTTTTTCCTTGTCAATAGCTGCATCACTCGCGTGTGTTTTCCGGATCTCGTCGAGTTCTTCAGGTGAAAGTGACGATATTTCGGACTCGTATAGAGAAGGGTCGATGTCTTCACCTTCACAGAGGAGAACTCCATGGATGGGCTTGAAGCTCTCCAACAGCTTGTGAACACCAGCCACTCGTGGTACAATCACCGGCACAGCACCGTGCTCCACTATAAGATCAAGATGGTACTCACCTAAACGAAACAAACAACAAATCCAACATAAAACTTACGAAAAATATAGGGGAAAATGTATAAGAGCAAAACGTAGAACATTCATGGAAAGGATTATTACCAACGAAATCGACGAATTTGTTCTTTCGAAGTGTGCGTCTCGAGACGACAAGGACGCGAGGGAGGATCTGAGAGAGATCATTAAGGTTAGGGTTCTCCATCTCCTGTGTGACCTGAGAGAGTTTGGAGTATAGGTTTTGAGTTGAGAGGGAGAGAAACGGAAGGTGAATTTATAGCGGAGGATATGGACCAATAGGCTCTCTCTTTCGTTCTTTCTTTTTTTGAACCAATCGTTAGCTCTCTTCACCTTTTAGTGTTTTTACTAAACTCGTCTCACGTTTTTTTCAAGGTCTATATAAAAACAAAACATACAATAATGGTTTAATCTTTAAAGGTATCATACTATTTAACATTTTCAAGGTAAATACCAATGGTTTAAAATATGGTGAGATACCTTTTAGCGGAGGATATGGACCAACATGGTTATGGTTGTTTTACTTGGATTTTATTAAAGCAAGTGCTTCCTTACCTTCCAATGATGAGGGATCGGTCTATCGGGCCACGAGGGAAGTGCACTGTTAGATAATATTGTCGTCAATGGTCTTAAACATGGCTTGCAAGGTCTCTTAGGCCGTGGTTAAACCTTCGTAATATCATCAACAATGAGAGTCTCTCCCATAGTCTATCAACAAAATTATTTTAATAAGTTACAATAAATAATATTATTTAATTGTGAAAATCTCTATAAAAAGTGAGAGACTCACTCCAAAGTTTTTCATTTGAGAGATTCATTTTACTTTTTTTAGGAATTCTTACAATTAAATAATATTATTTTTTATTAAAATAATATTGTTGAGAGACCTATTTTTTATTAAAATAATATTGGTCTAGCAATTTTGATGACTTTTTTGTTGAACTTTAGCGAAAACGTTTATCATAGTTTCGGCAAATTTTGATGACTTGCTCGGCAAAAAGATTGAAATCTTAAATAAATATCGTTTTCTCTATTGTTTCTGAGTTCGAAATATACTGTTATTTGCTGAAACTATATGATAAACGTTTCGATATAAAAAAAATAAGAAAAAACGAGTAAAAAAATGGTGAACCACGTACGTGAGAAATAATTACTAGATTTTCAGAAGTCATAAGGAAAAGAAGAAGATAATCGAAGAATTAGATTCTGGAAAAGTAATCCACGTTTAATCTTTGGATTAGTTCGCTAGACGTCCTACCAATATTTTTGAACATTGATTGTTGTTACGTTCGAGTATTTAACGCAACAAACATTTACAAAGAATTAGGATTAGCTAAGTTCGTTACCAATATACTATCTTCTATCTTTCTTTATTTAACCAATCATTGGCTCTCTTCACCTTTAATTGTTTACTAAACTCGTCTCACGTTTTTTTATAGGTATCATACCATTTAACATTTTCAAGGTATCTCAGCATATTTTATTCCCAATATGGTTATGGTTGTTTTACTTGGATTTTATTTAACCTCCCAATGATGAGGGACTTAACCAAATTTATTGCTTTATCTTAACTCCCAAGTCCAACATCCTAGAGCTGAGCAAATTAGTATTGCTAAATGGTTTACTCGTTTTTTTAATTTGGATGAGATTATGGATTCTTTTGTATCTGGTTAGCTACATAGTCAATTGTTGAGACATAAATTAAACAATATTTCCACGCATTAGTACTTTAGTTTTTTTTTTGAAAACCCTTCGTTTCATAACTTCACCTAGTATCCGAAGTCAGCATTTAGATATTCTGATTTAAAAAATAACCCTTCATACCAAAGAGTCAGGGCTAAGATAGTAAGGGGTCTGACCCCATTAAATTTTGAAAAATCTAATTTAAAAAAAAATAAAGTTATTATGACTCCACAAGAAAAAATGTTTGACCCCATAAAACAAAAAATAAAGTTTAGTTGACTAAGTAAATGAGTTTATATTTTTGTTTATTAAAACTATTAAGTTTAAGCCCAAATTTAAATACAACAATGATCCATTAATTTTGTGAGTACTAATTAAATATTAGCTTTATTTTTATTTAAAAAATATGAACAAAAAAATTAAAATTAAAAAAGAAAAAAAGAATTAGTCGTCTCTTTTTCTTTGTGCCTTTATCGAATAAAACAACAATTTTTGCGTTGTCAAGAAAATATTATGAAATCACATCAGCGATCAGTTTTTAAGTGATTTTCTCAATTGTTATATCAAAAAATATATTTAAAAATGAAACCATGATAAAAAAAATCAAGCTATTAGTGAACTTAAATTACATTTGTATGAATAAAAGAAGAAGATAACGTAACAAAGTTAGTCCAATAATCACTCAACGCCAAAGATTCTTATTCATCTTATTATTATCTGAGATTTGACCCTGATTACCATTAAATTTTAGAAGACTCCAAGATTAAAAAAAAAGCTGTTTTGTAAAATTTTCAGAAAATATGTTGTTTTGCCTTATAAGTTTTTTATATAAAATTAAGTGTGGCACATCCATACTTAATATGTTTGGGTTTAGGGTTGGTCCTGGTTAAACTCAAACATGTAGTTTCTTCTTTCATATCATTGTAGGGAATTCAAATTAGTGATGCAGGTAAAATGGTGAAGTTGTTTTTTTTGTGCTAAAAGGCTTAAATGGTGAAGTTGTTTCACTCAATTGTACCGTAAGTTTTGAACCTTCACTCGTCATTATACGTCCCCATTTTCGAGATGGACATGTTTAGAAAATATATACAAAATATATTCTATAAAATAGTTTCAAAAGTAAATTGTTACTTTACATAAAATTAGAATTGTCCTTTCTCTAAACAATTCATTCCCCTATTTTAGATATTGTGAAACACCGGATGAAGTAGCCTACCGCTCTAAGAGATGGTCTCCCGCCGCATATTACGCATAGATAGATGGTGACAAGATGCGACCAAAACTCTTTCACTCTTTATTATTGGTTTATATATACTTGTTGTTGAAAGCAAACTCAAATGAAGATAGATTTATTGCTCAAATGAGCTTATTGAAATAGGAAATATAAAGATAGTTCATGAGAGCTTTATTGTGCTAAAGGGAGAAAGGGAAATACTTTGGATTTATCACCAAGAGCTAAGAAATTTCGATTATATCATGAAATGTGAAAGAGGAGGAGAGCTGCCTTTTTAAGCCAATCGTTTGCGCTTTCCAACTTGGCATTTCGGTTCACCCGGCGCCAAGTTTGAGGGGAAGTATTAGAGACACAAGCCCATTGTGATTGTGATGAAACAAGCCTAATGAAGCCCAGTATATTTAGGGTTCTTTTTTTTTTAGTATAAATATACTTTTTATGAGACAATTGTTTGTATCCTTGAGAGTTGCATAAGCTTATAATTTTTTAATCTACAGTTTTATTTACTAATATATTTGGATTATATTTTAATCATTTATATCATGTTATTAATTTTGACGCATCTAACTTTATATTTAGATTTATATAAATATTATGTTAAAATCTAATTTGGTTGAATTTTTAGCACGTTTAGAAATATTATCGATTGACTCAACACATATCACGATCATGTTAATTATTAACTTTAACGTATCTAACTTTATATAATAAGATTTGACGCATCTAACTGTATATAATAAGATTAGTTTACTTACTTTTGATTTTAATTGTTGTTTCCTTAACTTAATTTCCATTATATATAAATATGGAAATAAATGATTTTGTAGAAAAATATATTAATTTAAAATACTGTTATAAATGATTGAGGTTCGATCTCCATAACCGGCCCAGCCCATCAAGACATTGGCGTGAAGACTAAGGCCCAATAAGGATAGAGATAGGCGGCCACAATTAGTGATTTCCTTTTCCATGTAGGAAAATGAAATATCCTTTTTCACCTCTTTGTAATCCACTATATAAACTAGGCCTTTGTCCACGATAATGATATACAAAATTCATACCTTCTACAACACGTTATCATCACGAGTTGCTCTAAACCCTAGCCACCGAAAAAATATCCCTAAAACCCTAAAGTAGCCGTCCGCCGCTTACCTCTGCCGCCGCCGAGAAATCGCAGCC
Source organism: Alliaria petiolata (assembly GCA_020283515.1). Taxonomy (NCBI): domain Eukaryota; kingdom Viridiplantae; phylum Streptophyta; class Magnoliopsida; order Brassicales; family Brassicaceae; genus Alliaria; species Alliaria petiolata. Next base: position 72,509 of record JAHZTW010000163.1, on the reverse strand, counting down.
GCTCGATCGCTACCGCTTGATCATCGCAACCGCACATTCCGATCACAAGGTAGCCGCGAGTTTTCCCCAACCCGGAGAAACCCTAGCCGCGCGTCTTTCATCCAGCGTTCCCGATAGCCGCGCGATCAAACCGGCGATCTCTAGCTCTCGAACGTCCTCAGCCGCATAAACCCGAACGTTCGTAGCCGCATGATCACTTGATCAAACGCCGATCAGCCGCACATCTGATAAACGCCGAGCCGCGCATCTTCAAACCCTAGCCGCGCATCCTCATCCGACGTATAGCCTCAGCCGCGAGCTTCGCGTAGCTGACCCGAGATAGCCGCGCGCCTTGTAGCTGATCCGCCGAGTAGCCGCGCGCCTTGTAGCTGATCCGCCGAGTAGCCGCAAGTTCCAAGCAAGGTTTTACCGAGGTCTATTAGCTCCCGGTCCATTCCATTCAACCCAAAAAGGAGAATCAAGGTATAAACAAATTTCCAAACCCTAGAACATAAAACTCGAAATTTGACCTAAAAGTTATAAGACCTAAAACCGATTCTCTTATAAACTTGCTTGATCTTTTTGAGAACTTGAATTGAATTGAATCTAAGCTAAAGATAAGACCTAAAATACGGATTGATTGATTAACTTGCTTGCATGATTGAAACCGATTATTTAGCTTCTTGTTTAATGTTTAAGAACCGCATCACTTGTTAAAATCGAATTGAACATTAAGGTTACTTGAATCCTAAAAACCGATTCATATGATTGATTGCTTGTTTGTTTTAAACCGCATAAACCCTAATCCTATTCCATTTAGGAAAACCCCAAAAACGTTTTCTATGTGTTGCGTGTTTTTGGCCAAACCCTAATTGAACAAGGAATCCTAATTGAAATAGGAATAGAAAGAAAGAAAGAATTTTCGGACCATTAGAATTTATTATCCAAAACCGAAAAGCCATAGTTTCCTTTTTAGGATTGAATTTGGAAAGTTTCCTTTTTGCTTGATCACTTAGAAAATCGCAAATAAGGAATTGCCTTATTTAGAATTTGGATTTTTCTTTTTTTCCTTTTATTATTCAAAATTCCTTGTTAGGATTAAAAATTGGAAATTGGAAACCATAATTGTATGCATAAATCGGCCATCTTCCTAAGGCCTTGATTTTTAAGAAAAAGCCTAAGAGTAAACCGATGCTTGATTTCAGATAAGCGAGAGTCAGCAATATGGACTTCGCATCCCTTGATATATCGGGAGATAATTACTTGCAATGGACTTATGATGCAAAGATCATACTGAAATCAAAAGGGCTCGGTAAATGTATCATTGATGGCAATAATGAATTAGAAAGCCAAAGGCAAAGAGCCATAACAATCATGCGCTTCCATCTCACTGAAGAACTGAGAGACCAGTACCAAGATGTTAAGGACCCTTTTGTTCTTTGGACAAAGTTGGGTGAAAGGTATTCAATGGTACTGTGGCGAAACTCCATGGAAGGATGGGAGACTCTTGGTTTCCGG
>JAHZTW010000163.1:4208-15548 GCA_020283515.1 Alliaria petiolata | reverse complement strand
TTTTTTTTAAATGTCAAACAATTTTTGTATATTCATATTTATACACACATAACATATAATTCAAACGTATTGATAAAACATATTAGTATTTAAAATAAATTAGCTATGTAATTGGGTAAACATTTATTGATTTATTATTTTTTTACTTAACAAAATTTATAATCTTATAAACAAATACAATAGGAAAAAACAACACATCGTATTTTATATACAATTTATTTTATAAAATATCATTTCTGTAAATCCTTTATAAGTTTGCTAATTTATTAATCCAAAATAAACCAAATTATTAACATAGATCTGCGCGTAGCGCGGATTAAAAATCTAGTCTCTATAAAAAGTGAGAGACTCACTCCAAAGTTTTTTATTTGAGAGATTTTTCTTACCTTTTTGAAAGATTCTCACAATTAAATGATATTATTTACAATTAAATAATATTATTTGTTGTTTTTTATTAAAATAATATTGTTGAGAAACCTATATAAGAAACTATAAGACCATCCACATTGGGGGTCTTTCATATATAGTCTCTCAAGAATAATAAAATAAGAAAGTGGGTATAAATATTATTCTTGAGAAACTATGTGAGAGAAACTCAATGTGGATGCTCTGATGCAGATGGTCTAGCAATTTTGATGACTTTTTATTTTTGAACTTTAGCGAAAACGTTTATCATAGTTTCGGCAAATTTTGATGACTTGCTCGGCAAAAAGATTGAAATCTTAAATAAATATCGTTTTCTCTATTGTTTCCGAGTTCGAAATATACTGTTATTTGCTGAATCTATATGATAAACGTTTCGATATAAAAAAAATAAGAAAAACGAGTAAAAATGGTGAACCACGTACGTGAGAAATAATTACTAGATTTTCACAAGTCATAAGGAAAAGAAGAAGATAATCGAATAATTAGATTCTGGAAAAGTAATCCACGTTTAATCTTTGGATTAGTTCGCTAGACGTCCAATTGGGTGCTACCAATATTTTTGAACATTGATTGTTACGTCGAGTATTTAACGCAACAAACATTTACAAAGAATTAGGATTAGCTAGGTTCGTTACCAATATACACTATCTTCTATCTTTCTTTATTTAACCAATCGTTGGCTCTCTTCACCTTTTACCGTTTACTAAACTCGCCTCACGTTTTTCTCAAGGTCTATATAAAAAAAACATACATTAATGGTTTAAATTTTATAGGTATCATACCATTTAACATTTTCAAGGTATCTCAGCATATTTTATTCCCAATATGGTTATGGTTGTTTTACTTGGATTTTATTAAACCTTCCAATGATGAGGGACTTAACCAAATTTATTGCTTTATCCTAACTCCCAAGTCCAACATCCTAGAGCTGAGCAAATTAGTATTGCTTAATGGTTTACTCGTTTTTTTTTTTAATTTGGACGAGATTATGGATTCTTTTGTATCTGGTTAGCTACACAGTCAATTGTTGAGACATAAATTAAACAATATTTCCACGCATTGATTTAATTCAAAAGGAGTACTTTAGTTTTTTTTTTTTTAAACCTTCGTTTCATAACTTCACCTAGTACCCGAAGTCAGCATTTAGATATTCTGATTTAAAAAATAACCCTTCATACCAAAGAGCCAGGTCTAAGATAGTAAGGGGTCTGATCCCATTAAATTTTGAAAAATCTAATTTTAAAAACAAATAAAGTTATTATGACCCCACAAGAAAAAAATGTTTGACCCCATAAAAACAAAAACTAAGAGTTTATGTTTTTGTTTATTAAAACTATTAAGTTTAAGCCCAAATTTAAATACAACAATGATCCATTAATTTTGTGAGTACTAACTAAATATTATTTTTATTTTTATTTTAAAAATATGAACACAAAAACTAAAATTAAAAAAAAAAGAGTTAGTTGTCTCTTTTTCTTTGTGACTTTATCGAATAAAATGACAATTTTTGCGTTGTCAAAAAAATAATATGAAATCACATCAGCGATCAGTTTTCAAGTGATTTTCTCAATTGTTATATCAAAAAATATATTTAAAAATGTAACAAATGAAACCGTGATAAAAAAAAATTCAAGCTATTAGTGAACTTAAATTACATTTGTATGAATAAAAGAAGAAGATAACGTAACAAAGTTAGTCCAATAATCACTCAACGCCAAAGATTCTTATTCATCTTATTATTACCTGAGACTTGACCCTGATTACCATTAAATTTTAGAAGACTCCAAGATTAAAAAAAAAGCTGTTTTGTAAAATTTTCAGAAAATAAGTTGTTTTGCCTTATAAGTTTTTTATATAAAAGTAAGAGTGGCACATCCATACTTAATATGTTTGGGCTTAGGGATGGTCCTGGTTAAACTCAAACATGTAGTTTCTTCTTTCATATCATTGTAGGGAATTCAAATTAGTGATGCAGGTAAAATGGTGAAGTTGTTTTTTTTGTGTGCGCTAAAAGGCTTAAATGGTGAAGTTGTTTCACTCAATTGTACCGTAAGTTTTGAACCTTCACTCGTCATTATACGTCCCCATTTTCGAGATGGACATGTTTAGAAAATATATACAAAACAAATTCTAGAAAATAGTTTCAAAAGTAAATTGTTACTTTACATAAAATTAGAATTGTCCTTTCTCTAAACAATTCATTCCCCTATTTTAGATACTGTGAAACACCGGATGAAGTAGCCTACCGCTCTAAGAGATGGTCTCCCGCCGCATATTACGCATAGACAGATGGTGACAAGATGCGACCAAAACTCTTTCACTCTTTATTATTGGTTTATATATACTTGTTGTTGAAAGCAAACTCAAATGAAGATAGATTTATTGCTCAAATGAGCTTATTGAAATAGGAAATATAAAGATAGCTCATGAGAGTTTTATTGTGCTAAAGGGAGAAAGGGAAATACTTTGGATTTATCACCAAGAGATTTTGATTACATCATGAAATGTGAAAGAGGAGGAGAGTTGCCTTTTTAAGCCAATCGTTTGCGCTTTCCAACTTGGCATTTCGGTTCACCCGACGCCAAGTTTGCGGGAAAGTATTAGAGGCACAAGACCATTGTGATTGTGATGAAACAAGCCTAATGAAGACCAACATATTTAGGGTTCTTTTTTTTTAGTATAAATATCCTTTTTATGAGACAATTGTTTGTATCCTTCAGAGTTGCATAAGCTTATAATTTTTTAATCTAAAGTTTTATTTACTAATATATTTAGATTATATTTTAATCATTTACATCATGTTATTAATTTTGACGCATCCAACTTTATATTTAGATTTATATAAATATTATGTTAAAATCTAATTGGTTGAATTTTTAACACGTGTAGAAATATTATCGATTGACTCGACACATATCACGATCATGTTAATTATTAACTTTAACGTATCTAACTTTATATAATAAGATTTGACGCATCTAACTGTATATAATAAGATTAGTTTACTTACTTTTGATTTTAATTGTTGTTTCCTTAACTTAATTTCCATTATATATAAATATGGAAATAAATGATTTTGTAGAAAAATATATTAATTTAAAATACTGTTATAAATGATTGAGGTTCGATCTCCATAACCGGCCCAGCCCATCAAGACATTGGCGTGAAGACTAAGGCCCAATAAGGATAGAGATAGGCGGCCACAATTAGTGATTTCCTTTTCCATGTAGGAAAATGAAATATCCTTTTTCACCTCTTTGTAATCCACTATATAAACTAGGCCTTTGTCCACGATAATGATATACAAAATTCATACCTTCTACAACACGTTATCATCACGAGTTGCTCTAAACCCTAGCCACCGAAAAAATATCCCTAAAACCCTAAAGTAGCCGTCCGCCGCTTACCTCTGCCGCCGCCGAGAAATCGCAGCCGCTCGATCGCTACCGCTTGATCATCGCAACCGCACATTCCGATCACAAGGTAGCCGCGAGTTTTCCCCAACCCGGAGAAACCCTAGCCGCGCGTCTTTCATCCAGCGTTCCCGATAGCCGCGCGATCAAACCGGCGATCTCTAGCTCTCGAACGTCCTCAGCCGCATAAACCCGAACGTTCGTAGCCGCATGATCACTTGATCAAACGCCGATCAGCCGCACATCTGATAAACGCCGAGCCGCGCATCTTCAAACCCTAGCCGCGCATCCTCATCCGACGTATAGCCTCAGCCGCGAGCTTCGCGTAGCTGACCCGAGATAGCCGCGCGCCTTGTAGCTGATCCGCCGAGTAGCCGCGCGCCTTGTAGCTGATCCGCCGAGTAGCCGCAAGTTCCAAGCAAGGTTTTACCGAGGTCTATTAGCTCCCGGTCCATTCCATTCAACCCAAAAAGGAGAATCAAGGTATAAACAAATTTCCAAACCCTAGAACATAAAACTCGAAATTTGACCTAAAAGTTATAAGACCTAAAACCGATTCTCTTATAAACTTGCTTGATCTTTTTGAGAACTTGAATTGAATTGAATCTAAGCTAAAGATAAGACCTAAAATACGGATTGATTGATTAACTTGCTTGCATGATTGAAACCGATTATTTAGCTTCTTGTTTAATGTTTAAGAACCGCATCACTTGTTAAAATCGAATTGAACATTAAGGTTACTTGAATCCTAAAAACCGATTCATATGATTGATTGCTTGTTTGTTTTAAACCGCATAAACCCTAATCCTATTCCATTTAGGAAAACCCCAAAAACGTTTTCTATGTGTTGCGTGTTTTTGGCCAAACCCTAATTGAACAAGGAATCCTAATTGAAATAGGAATAGAAAGAAAGAAAGAATTTTCGGACCATTAGAATTTATTATCCAAAACCGAAAAGCCATAGTTTCCTTTTTAGGATTGAATTTGGAAAGTTTCCTTTTTGCTTGATCACTTAGAAAATCGCAAATAAGGAATTGCCTTATTTAGAATTTGGATTTTTCTTTTTTTCCTTTTATTATTCAAAATTCCTTGTTAGGATTAAAAATTGGAAATTGGAAACCATAATTGTATGCATAAATCGGCCATCTTCCTAAGGCCTTGATTTTTAAGAAAAAGCCTAAGAGTAAACCGATGCTTGATTTCAGATAAGCGAGAGTCAGCAATATGGACTTCGCATCCCTTGATATATCGGGAGATAATTACTTGCAATGGACTTATGATGCAAAGATCATACTGAAATCAAAAGGGCTCGGTAAATGTATCATTGATGGCAATAATGAATTAGAAAGCCTAAGGCAAAGAGCCATAACAATCATGCGCTTCCATCTCACTGAAGAACTGAGAGACCAGTACCAAGATGTTAAGGACCCTTTTGTTCTTTGGACAAAGTTGGGTGAAAGGTATTCAATGGTACTGTGGCGAAACTCCATGGAAGGATGGGAGACTCTTGGTTTCCAGGATTTTGAATCCGCGGATGAATACAACTCTGTCATAATGAAAATCGTCCATGGCCTACAGCTATGTGGCGAAGTGGTAACGGATGATGATCTTTTACATAAGACCATCTCCACATTCCATTCAAAGGATTTGTTGTTATCACTTAAGGCCAAAAGTTTCACAAACTATAATGACCTATTTCATTACCTCAGAAGGAGACAGAGGACAAAAAAAATTGTCAGTAGACTTGATGAACTGATAAAAAGATGCAGTGAAATGGAGAGTCCTCAAATGTATGATGAGGAAGCCTCATACTGTGAAGGCAGTTCGAAGATTGACTAGCATGATGATGAAGGCGATTTTGATCATGAAAAGGATGATCTTATGGATAAAGATGATCTCACAAAATATGAGACTTCCGATTTCTTAGAATAGTTTAGACTTTGAGTTCTATTTGCTTTGTTGCTTTTATGTTTGCTGTGCTTTGGATTTATGTCTTTGGATTTTATTATTTGATTTTATTGAATGATTTAAGTTTTTATTTTAAGACATAATTATTGTTTTATGAAGTATGGATGAGTTCGTGGTGGATAGTGGGTCAAGCCACATGATTCTAAAGGATAAAAGATACTTCATAAACCTTATACTTAAAAGGGCAAACATAAGTACTATAGCAGGACCAGCCGGCCTAATAGAAGGCCACAACCAGGCCAATGTTTTAATGCCTAAAGGCACGCATCTAGAAATTTCAGATGCATTGTTTTCACCTAGCTCAAATCGAAATTTATTGAGTTTTAAGGACATTCGTCTGAATGGTTATCATGTGGAAACAATGGGCGAAGGAAACAGAGAATTTCTTCAGATAGTTAAAAACGCCCAAGGCCAAAAGAAAGTCCTTGAGACTATACCTGCTATAGCTACTGGCATTTACTGTACTAAGGTCAGTATGATAGAAGCCAATGCCGCCGTAAATAAAGCCTTTACGGATATGTACACTTTATGGCATGACCGTCTGGGACATCCCGGGTCAAGTATGATGCGGAAATTGATTTCCAATACTAATGGGCACGCCTTGAAAGAAAGGAGAGTAATCCCAAAGAATATTATGTGTACCTCGTGTTCACAAGGGAAATTGATTGTAAGGTCATCACCAGTAAAAGTGACTAAGAAAACAATAAACTTTCTGGAAAGGATTCAAGGAGACATATGCGGACCAATCCACCCACCTTGTGGGACATTCCGATATTTTATGGTCCTCATTGACGCATCTACAAGATGGTCACATGTATGCTTATTGTCATCATGGAATATGGCATTTGCAAGACTCCTTGCTCAGATAATACGCTTAAGGGCTCACTTTCCAGACTTTCCTCTAAAGACCATACGAATGGATAATGCTGGTGAATTTACTTCCCAAGCGTTTAATGACTATTGTATGTCCATGGGGGTAAGTGTTGAATACTCCGTGGCACATGTACATACACAGAACGGCTTAGCCGAGTCATTTATAAAACGCATACAGCTGATAGCTAGACCATTACTCATGAGGTCAAAGCTCCCTGTATCCGCTTGGGGACATGCTGTCTTACACGCTGCTGAACTAATCCGTATCAGGCCATCTAGTGATCATAAGTATTCCCCATCCCAATTGATAACAGGGAAAGAGCCAGACATTTCTCATCTTAAGACATTTGGATGTTCAGTCTATGTGCCTATTGCACCACCACAGAGAACTAAGATGGGACCTCAAAGGAGGATGGGGATATATGTTGGATATGATTCACCCACGATCATAAAGTATCTTGAGCCAACCACCGGAGATTTATTTAAGGCCAGATACGCGGACTGTCATTTTGACGAATCCGTTTTTCCAACATTAGGTGGAGAAAACCGGCTGTTGAAAGAAATTGCATGGAATCAAACATCCTTAAATTGGCAAGATCGCATGGAATCAAACATCCTTAAATTGGCAAGATCCTCGAACTAAAGAGAGTGACTTAGAAGTCCAAAAGATAATGCATTTGCAAAAGTTAGCTATACAATTGCCAGATTGCTTTGCAGACCCAAAGAGGGTAACTAAATCGTATATCCCAGCCGTGAATGCACCAATACGAATTGATGTCCAGGATGGACCGCAAGTGGCTACAGAGTCTAGACCACGTTTTAAACGTGGAAGACCTATTGGTTCCAAAGATAAGACTCCTCGGAAATTAAAGAAAGGTGCTGAGATTCAGACCGAGGAGATAGTGGATATTCCAGACATAAATGAACCTAAGGTGCCAGAAAATGTTGCTTGGGACGCCAAGCAGCAAGGGCTTGAAGTTCCTGATAATAAAAAGATCGCGATCAATTATGTCTCGTCTGGAATCCAATGGAACAGAAAAGATGTCGACATTGATGATATATTTGCATGCAATGTAGCACTTGAAGTTATGTATGAGGATCTAGAACCCACGTCAATATATGAGTGCACTCAGCGACCAGATTGGATTAACTGGAAGGAAGCTATAAACGTGGAGTTAAACTCTTTAAAGAAGAGAGAGGTTTTTGGTCCTATAATTCGGACACCTCATGACATTAAACCAGTTGGACATAAATGGGTCTTTGTGAGGAAGAGAAACGAATTAGGCGAAATCGTTATGCACAAAGCACGGCTTGTTGCACAAGGATTCTCACAAAGACCAGGAATCGATTATGAGGAGACTTACTCCCCTGTGGTGGATGCAACGACATTCCGATTCCTTATAAGCCTGGCTATAAGAGAAAAATTGGATTTACGGTTAATGGATGTTGTAACCGCGTATTTATATGGTCCACTGGATAATGAAATCTATATGAGATTGCCAGAGGGTATAGAGCTTAAAGATAAGAAAGCTTCTCGAGAAGAACACTGCATTAGGCTGAACAAATCCTTATACGGACTAAAGCAAAGTGGGCGTATGTGGTACAACCGGTTAAGTGAATACTTAGTAAAGTCCGGGTACAAGAATGATCCCATTAGTCCGTGTATCTTTATAAAGAAGTTTGCAAACAAAGGATTTGTGATTATAGCAGTATACGTGGATGATTTGAACATCCTCGGCACCCCTGGTGAAATCGCCCAAACAGTAGAATATTTTAAGGCCGAATTTGAAATGAAAGACTTAGGAAAGACTAAGTTCTGTTTGGGAATACAGCTTGAGTATATTAATGATGGAATCCTTGTGCATCAAATGGCATATACAGAAAAGATACTCAAGAGATTTAATATGGACCAGGCCCACCCATTGACCAGCCCAATGGTAGTGAGAAGCCTCGGATTGGACAGTGATCCATTCGGTCCATAGAAGGACGATGAAGAAGTCCTTGGTCCCGAAATGCCATATCTTAGTGCCATAGGAGCGTTGTTATACTTGGCTAGTCATACTAGACCAGATATTTGTTTTGCCGTGAACCTCCTATCAAGATTTAGTTCTTGTCCGACCCAAAGGCACTGGAACGGGATTAAGCATATACTTCGTTACCTACAAGGAACGAAAGATATGGGCTATTTTTCACTAACCTTAACAATGAAAGTTTGGTTGGTTTTGCTGATGCAGGTTACTTATCGGATCCACACAATGGACGATCTCAAACAGGATATGTGTTCACTCATGGAGGAACAGCAATTTCATGGCGATCCATGAAGCAGACACTCACGGCCACTTCATCAAACCACGCAGAGATTTTGGCGATTCATGAAGCTAGCCGCGAATGTGTTTGGTTAAGATCGATGACTCAGCACATAAGGCGAGACTGTGGAATGACCGATGAGAAGGAAGAGCCAACCGTACTCTACGAGGACAATGCCGCATGCATTGCTCAACTGAAGGATGTATACATCAAAGGAGACAGGACGAAGCACATCTTACCGAAGTTTTTCTTTACTCACGATCTACAGAAGACCGGAGAAATCAAAGTGCTTCAAGTACATTCCTGTGACAACTCAGCCGACCTATTCACCAAGTCGCTTCCAACCTCCACGCTCAAGAAGCTCATGTATCAGATCGGCATGCGCCGACTAAGGGACCTTCAGTGATGACTAAAACAAGGGGGAGTAATACGTGCTGTACTCTTTTTCCTTCACTAAAGTTTTGTCCCATTGGGTTTTCCTTGGTAAGATTTTAATGAGGCAGCATCCTCAAGCGTATTACTATGATCCATCATCACGACCGGTTATGTCAATCAAGGGGGAGTGTTATAAATGATTGAGGTTCGATCTCCATAACCGGCCCAGCCCATCAAGACATTGGCGTGAAGACTAAGGCCCAATAAGGATAGAGATAGGCGGCCACACTTTATGTTTTCCTTATTCATATAGGAAAAGGATATTTCCTTTTCCACCTCTTTGTAATTCACTATATAAACAAGGCCTTTGCCCACGATAATAAAACACACAAATTCATACCTTCTACAACAAATACATAATAGTTACCTTTATTATTAGATGATTTAGTTTGTGTTGAGGAACAAACAAACCCCGAAGGAGATTCAGAATTAAATCTTTCTGTAGCAGAAAAATTAGTTACATCTTGTAAAACTCTGCCAAATACAACACTCAGTGGAATGGTATTTTTGGTGATGTTAGACTGGGAAAACCTGTTCTCTGAGTTTTCTTCAATAGAACTTTGTTTTCTTTTTTTGATAGAATTAGCATTATTGGATGCCTTGATAGACTCATCCTTCCTCTTCTTCACATGAAAAATGTGAAAGGCCAGGGATGAAAAAAATAAAAACAACTATTTCTTGATGTATTAGACAGGAAAGTAAATACTGTTCAATTATATTGTTTTTATTATGTTTCACATATTTAGATATTATAAACATGTAAATATAACAACTTACCAAATTTTGCTATTTGAAGATCTTTTGAATAAGAAAACATCATTAAACATCTATTTAGTTAGATGATATGTTTTTCTATTATTAAGGGAAGTAGTTATGTTTGGAGAGTATTTATATGGGTATAAAAAAAGATCTTAGAACTTAAATACTTTACTATATTATAAAAGAAATTATTTATGTTTAGAGAGTAATTTATTATATGGAATTTAACTCTTTTATAATTGATAAGCAAAAATTTGTTAAGAGAGTAATTTTATTTGTTAAACAACTACACTACTGTGTTGTATTTACCTTGAATTAAGATAATTAACTAATTGTTGTTTTAATAAATCTCTAGGTAACATTTTATTCCTGGATTCCTGGCAACCTACAATACCAAAATAATTAGAGAAGAGGATACGACTATTACTTAATAAACAGGTATGTGCCATGATTTTCAAGTTTTATGGGTCTTTTTTAAACCCAAGTAAAATTTAATTTATTTTTAAAATTTGTATCCACCTTGTCATAGTTATTGTTAACATTTAGCATCACTTCATAAAATTCTATTCGTTACTTAAACCAAGTAATGAAATCGAGAAATTTTTCATATAAAATTTTAACATAATTAAACATGAATTTATAACAATAGAGTCTAGTTTTAAAAACCGGAAACTAAGAAGATAACACCGACTACATAGGTGAAATGCAAAGAAGCATAAAATTTGAACATAATTAAACATAAATGAAAAACACTCGAGTCTAGTTTTAAAATCCGCAAAATGAAAAGATAACACCGAGTAAATAGGTGAAACGTCCTTGATCCCGAGAGGAAATATGGATGCCCCCAAACTCTGGTTCATGTTTGAATACTTAGTCAGTAACGAACTCTGGTTCATCAGTAGAAACTCCTCCAAACTCTTGATCATGTGCATCCCTAAACATGAAACGATCCTCCAAGATCTTTCACTCAAAGTTGGTAAGGATAATCCTTGACGTTCTATGGAAGCGGAAACTCCAAAGAAACAAGGCGGTGGAACTTCGGTAGATAGAAAACGCGTGGTAGCAATATTAGGTATATGAAACCTAACACCTCACACCAACAGTTTGAGAACGAATTCTAACACTTCAGTCGATAGAATGGCCACACAAGTGTGATGAA